>ML401919.1:0-127500 GCA_005239525.1 Nicotiana knightiana
ATATATATATATATATATATAAAGAATCACAACCGAGGTTTTGCCTTGAATTCATAATTCACAATCTCAATCACAATCTTTCCTTATACTGCCGTGTGAGCCTTACAAATAGAAATAGATTTTGAAAATAGTCTTTCCCGAAATAGCTACACGCATTTTAGCCCACCTTATGATGCTGCATTGCTTCACGTAGTTCCCATACAGGAAACACATACATAATTCCCACCTTATACCGCCACATGCACATTAATCCAAGCCTTATACTACGACATGCACGTCAATATCACATCACAATAATAACTCGCACCAGAAGTGCCCATATATCACAACCTTGCCAACAATCATCAATTTCAATGTTTCCACAACAATAGCCTACGGATCCACCACAACATGTACAAGAATATCAACAATAACAATGAATGTAAAATTCTCAACAAGAAAGATATCTAACAATTATCAACTTCGCTTCAAAATGATACGGTTTTCACAACCTCAACACAAATAACTCAACAATAAGAAAGAAAACACGAACAACGAGTTAAATACAATTAACTTACAATGGAAAGAATAACATGACTTCAAATGGTAATAATAGCAACAAAAGAGATAACTAGTATCAATGACTTCAAATAATGATAATCAACAATGAAAGAGATGACTTGTATCAAATAAAGGCAAGAAGTTAAACTAAGGCATGAGAACAATTTATTAACTAGGATGTGGAACAAGTGTTAAACAAGTCAATAAAGGCATGTAAGGTTAGACTAACACAAATAATGATAGATGGACTACGAGAATTTAGAAAATGATATCAGATTTCAATTAAAGCATGGAAATTGTCTAAGTAGCCTAAATCGGTCAAATACCACGTTCAACCTGTGTACCCACTTTTCACCTGGCGTACACAAATTTCAGATAGAACAAATGAATCAATCAATACCAATCCTAAGGGGTAGTTCCTCCACACAAAGTTAAGCATGATACTTACCTTAACTAGGACAATTCAACACTCGGAAATAGCTTTTCCATTAAAATTCTCCTCCACACGGCTCAAATCAAACCAAAATTGACTTAATATCTTCAAACACTTCTAGGGAATTCAATTACAATAGATAAAGCTAAAATCTTTACATTTTTCCCAAAAAGTCAATAAACGTCAACCCGGGCCCGCCCGGTCGAATCCCAAGTTCAATGGTAGATTCCGACTATCCATGACCCCATAACTTCATATATGTGATTAGCTTCATAATCCGAGTCCAAAATCGACTCTCAAAACTTAATTTCTTATTTTTCAAAAACTTGTCAAAGTTTCACAAAGATTCACTTTGATTCACATGATTTTCATGTTAAAATCTAAGATATATTGATGGAATATGATTAGAAATGGATTAGAATCACTTACCTAAAGTATGTAGATGAAAATTCGTCTTCAAAATCGCCTCCTACCGAGTCTAAGGTTCCATAATATGAAAATGAGACTAAAAATCTTGTCCCTCAGCCTTTTGTCCAGTCATAGGTGTCACAAATGCGACCTAGGGTTCGCAAATGCAAACCTTGAAAATGCGAAGAATCAATCGCATAAACGAGAGCCCTCCCATTCCTGCTGTCATCGCAAATGTGACAAAAAGTTTGCAATTGCAAATATGGGACAATCCGAAAATGCGCCTTATAGTGATTGCAAATACGAACAATACCTAGGCATCCCATCGCAAATATGATAATTAGGATCGCAAATACGAACATAGAAGAATACATCCTATTATCACAATTGCTAGAACTGAGACATCTATGCAATAAACCAACAAAATTCAAACTCTATCAAGCACTCTGCAATGCGTCCAAAACTTATCTATGACCCTCGAGGCTCCAAAGCAAATATCCACACATGTCTAAAAACATCATACGAACTATCTCGCAAGATCAGAACACAAAAATAACATCTAAAACTACGAATTGAACTCTAAAACGCATGAATTGTAAAGTAAAGTTCAAAAATTTCTAATGTTACAACACTACGTCCCAATCCTATCATCAAGATCGCTCCATTCCCGAGATACCATTTCTAAACGAGCTCGGAGGTCAAACATTTCTTCCTCCCTTTTGGAAAAAGAGCCCTGAACTCGTCTGCCTCCGATAAAAACCTCCTACACTTCCTCTCGTAATGGGTCAGCTCAGCCTGAAACTTGGTAGTGGTCTGATTATAAAGCACTTTCGCCTGAAAGCATGAAGGAAGAGGGTCAAAGAAATAATGATCAAAGCTCGAAGGAATCGACGAATAAATTACCTGTCTGCAGAGCCCTTCGGTGTCCTAAAAAATGAGCGAGGCATTAAGTTCAGGATTTTTCTCGGCCATAGTAAAGAGCCCTTCAATTACGTCCTTCCCTCCGAAAGGGGCCCCCGCGTCGGAAAATTCTATATTATGAGCATCCCGTATCTCCCTCGGGGAAAATGTTGGAACCGGTGGAAAATCACCTACATCAATATTTGGCTCTCACAACTAGGCTCTCACAACTCATCTAGGCTCTCACAACTCATCTACCGAGTGCTCTTCGGCCCGGGAAATATTTTGGATGTGAACCGGCTCGAGGACATCACCCAATCTACCCTCAAAAACCTCTTCGGTCCGAGGAGGGATATCATAATCGACTTCTGGTTTAGAAGCCCTCGGCTCAATGGTCATCGTCTTAGAAAAAGTCGAAGTAGTTACACTTCCACTTCCCTCGAGGGTTATTAGGAAATTTCTTTTCTCATTTAAGGTCGCGGAGTCAGCCTTAGAATTCTGCAGTCTAGCCCTATTTGGCTTCAAGGACTCAGTCGGCGATTCTCTCTTTCTCTTCTTCTCCTCATCTGGTTTTGGGATATTTGCTTCCCTAGGCGGTGCTTCTCTCATCAAAGAGGCCTCCCCTAGGCCCTCATAAGCACAGAACATAAAAAGTTAGAATGTATTCAGGGAGTGTCTCTTTTAAAGAACTCAGATCGCAAGAGGAAAGGCCCCAATATGATTTTTAGCTTCCCATCGGCCCCTGGCCAGGTCGCGCCATACGCGCTCAGCATATGGGCATGTCGTATCGAGCCGGAGAACCCAGCTCGAGAGATCCTTAACCACGTCAAGATACCACGCGACAGCTGCATCATCAAAGGGAGTTAGTTCAAAGGGATGTTGGTACGAAGGAAAATGAAAAAGGCTCAATTAAGGTATTAACTTACGATTCGTATTCCATTCCTCAGGGAATGGCATCCTTTCGAATGGTATCAAATCCGAGGTCCTAACTCGAACAAAGCGGCTCATCCACCCTTTGTCCTTGCCTTCATCAGTACAAGCAAAGAGAACCTTTGTAGCCCGACGTTGAAGCTTGATAAGACCACTCCAATAAAGTCGGGGACTGTACATTCTAATCAGGTAATCGAGGGTAAAAGGCATCCCCTCGACCATGTTGTAAAATGCCTAATCATTTAAACAGTACACCAAAATGATGGATGAATCTGTTCGAGCGTCACTTGATATCGCTTGCAGAAATTAGGAACCATGGGGTCTGTCGATGGCGAGGACGACTCTACTTGGCCTAGGGTAAATGGATAGGTGTATACACTAAGGAAGCCGACTTTATGGGTTGTTATGTCCTCACGAGCGGGAATTTCCACTTGCACCACATCTTCCCAGCAGCAGTCGGCCTTCACCTTCTCGATGTTTCTTATTATGCTAACATACCGGGATATGGGTTCACACCGTCCCGGCTTCGAGGAAGGTTTGTCGACCTTAAAGTCAGAGGTTGTTTCGCAGGGCCCTGGGATGCATTCCTTGAGACTTGGGGGGTACTGTTGCCTTACCTTTAGAGGAACGTGAAGATGAGGAGGCTTTATCATATCGTAGAATAGTTTTGGAGGCCTTTGTCATTCCTACTGAAAGATTTCAAAGGAAATGAGAAAGAGCTGATCAAGAAAGGGATACAAGAAAGAAGTAATGAGAGCTCTTTTTAAAAAAGGTTAAAAGAAGTAATGAAAGATAAGGGGCATGATAAGGAGTACTTATAGGGGCCAACCGTGCGCGTTGGGGGAAGCCAAAAGACAACCGACCACCGCAATAAGTTCGAGTCTTTTCAAGAACTGTGCAAATATGGCTTTTGGGGCATCTCCCCTGTCACATCAGTCGCTTACATAACACGAATGACAAACTGATGGAAGCATCGAAAAGTTGGAAAATTCAAATTGTTTCTTGTCTTTTCATTCCAAGAAATGTGGGGACTATCTGTATAGGGTAAAACTGGGGAAGGCCGATTTTAAGGCTTCTATAGCATTTTGAGCCTCGACCTCGATTGTATCGGAGCAGGATCCGAAGTTCAACCTCGAGGAGAATTCCTCGAGGAATGTATTTCGAGGGATCGATATACCTCGAGGTAGAGTAAATATCGAAGAACATCATGGAAAAGCAGGAAATTCCCAAAAGGCACGTGGTTAAAGCTGACCAAGTCCGCAAAAATAGTACAAGTCCGTACCGTGATATTAAATAGTTTTTCCAACTGTTTATCTTTGTAATAATTACACATGTACTATATTGGAATTCCCCCTCTTATATAAAGGAGACCCTTGTCATTTTTTAAGACGGATGATATTGAATACAAGAACAAGAACATTCTCTGCTCTCAAACTCAAACATTCTCTACAATTGTTCCATTGATTCACTGCCTTTCACTTATTGTGTTCATCAATTGTTCTTCATTTATTGCTCATTATTGATCATAAACAGGCCATCTCCGAGGCCTTCAATACTGTTATACCTTCTTCGACCGCCTTCAGTCAAGCTCTCAAGCTCAACCTTGAGGCCCTGCTCTCGACAAGCTCGAGACCCCCTCTCATAACTGCTCGGTTCGCACAATCTCATTATCCTTTGCTCTTATCTCATTTTCTTACCTCTCACTCAATATCTATTGCCTAAAAATCTAGTATTAAAATAGATCATGTATTTTTAGAACCACAAAATTAAATATAATTGTTATAACCATTTTCAAGGTAAACAGTAAGATTATATGATAATTCTACATGATTCTGTGCAAACTATGGGATGTCTGCTGATGCTTTGATGATCTGGATGTTATTAAAACCTATCTCTCATTGTGTATAATCACCACTGTAGTATTGGGGATTACAATGAGCACTTTGTTAGCATTTAAACATATAGGGAAGAGTAAGTGTGAGTAGTTACAGGTATTTGGAGTAAAGTTTAGTTCTTGGTTGAGTTACTC
Organism: Nicotiana knightiana; assembly: GCA_005239525.1. NCBI lineage: Eukaryota > Viridiplantae > Streptophyta > Magnoliopsida > Solanales > Solanaceae > Nicotiana > Nicotiana knightiana. The sequence continues at coordinate 5,241 of ML401919.1, forward strand.
TCCCTGAGACATACACTGCTCGAGGCCCTTGAGACCCCTGTAATCTTTGAAGTTATAGGAGTCGAAAGAGTATCTTGGCCATGAATGGAATTCCACTCCTAGCCTCTAACCTATTGACATTTATTAATCTCTTTAGGTTCAGTGTTCAATGGAGAACAAAGGTTTTCACTGTAAATTTCTTTACTATATGTGACCTTATACTAATTTTGCATCCTTAGTTTCTATCGATTTTATAATTTATCTTGGATCTATATTAATGTTATTTACATATAATTATGTATATTGGGCCATATATCTAATGAATTTATCTTTCTTTTGCACATGTATTTCAAATGGGCATGCCGAGTTCACAACGAACTCATGCCCAAGTTCTTCGCATGTTTGGAGTCTGAAGCTGATGTTGTCCGCCTTCACTGTTTGTTGGGCTTACGTCCTTTCAAGCCCAAACGCAGAGTCACCTCTTTCCCTTATCACTTTAGTTTACTGATTATTCTCATATATATATATATATATATATATATATATATATACAAAACACTCGTGATATTTGATTGAATGCTTTTTTTTTTGTATTTTTGAATTATTGTTAACAACCTAGGCAAGCTCTAAATATATATGATAAAAAAAATAATAACTTATTAATAATAATTCTAATTCATTAATTATTTCTCTTATTTATTTCCTAATCTTTACTAACGGTTTTTAGGGAATCTTTTTTTGAAACTAAAACAGCCTTCACAAAAGTCGAGAGCCTTCTCTTTCAAAAGAAAACCCAAATCAGAAATTGTCTTCTAAAATTAAGCTTTTCTACAAAGAAAAATCGAACAAGTGTTGTTGCAAAGCCAAGGTTTTCAGACGGTTTCTTCAAAATAAAACATGAGATTTAAGAATCAAGTTATATGTAAGGCCCACTTCTTTAAACGCCTTTACTTTGCTAGGGTTAAAAAAATAACCACATCATTTTTAAGATAGAGTGTTTTAAAACTTAGCCACATCTTATAAGGTTTTGCAAATACAAACATTATATACATATTTCTAAAACTCTTTCCATCATATAGATGCAAACATTTTCTTAAAGGCTTTTATAAATCTATACCCTCTTTTAAAAATTACATATATTTTCAAGTAATAGGCTTTAAACCAGACATACAATATGCTATATTTTGAAGCACTAATTATACAAACTATAGACAATCAATCCTTTAAACCTAGTCTAAGTTCGATGGAGCTGTAAGGACCCATAAAGTTCTTAACCCAAAACTTGGGATTTCGTGGTGCCGAGTTAGATTCCTGTGTTGTTATAGTAGAAATTCTTCGGACCTTTTGGATTGAACAGTACCCTACGGACTTAGTGGAAAGTGTTTGCGAAAGAGTGCGTTTCGCGAAAGAACAATGCACGAGTTAGAGAAGGAATAGTCTCACATTTAGCTGTATCACACGATATAGAACATCAAAGAAGGGTATTATTACAATATTTTTATCAATTCAAATCCTTAATTAAATTCCTGCGACAAAAATTTCTCTACGTATAGGCGACTCAAAACTTCAGCAATGCGCCAGTGGCAAAATGGCCTCACCGCTGCCGTCCACCGGTGAAACCGCCGGACTACCAATAAAAGCTATGTCGTACAAATGTGCAACACCCCCAACAAACCTCATGCTGAAATAATACCTCAGTCATGACATATATCCAAAAAGGCGCAGGGACCGCTGTTCACAAAAATTGCATGGGAGCCTCTGATGTTTCCCAAGTGAGTTATGGGACAAATGTAAAAACTCCAAGTCATGGAAACTCTTCTCCATCATCAGGCACACCTCTCCACAAAATTTTAGGCATTTTCACTATGGGAATTGACGTCTCCGATGAGTTACAGATTACCGGCATAACAGAAATGACTGTTGATAGTGTTCCAGGGGTCCAAATGGAGAAAATTGGATACCAATCTGCTCGTATTAATAAGAAGGATCTGATTGCACCTCCAATTTCACATGGGTTCCGATCACAAGCTCCAATTTTGGAATCAAAGCTCCCTAACAACGTGAACTCTCTATATGTTCGACAAAATGACAAATCCAATTTTGGCCAGATTGCGATCAATTCGCTATTGGAAATTCATCAACAACACCTAAGGACCAGGAAAACAAAGTTGCAGACCAATCTGTCATGACATTCGATCAACATGATCAGCTCAAGAACCCAGTAATGCACCAGTTGGCCGGCGATGGTGTTCCAGCGATCCAAAATGGCCAAGATCAATACCAAATTAATTTTCATGCCCAGGATATTGATAATGATCAATCAAATTTCCTCAACAATGTTCCAATCAATGTAACAATCAAAAAAACACCCCCATAAGACTCAACTATCACAAGTGTTCGATGAAATGCCCAGGAGAATTCTGAAACTAACTTGATCGAGCCTGGCATTTCCCAAATACCACAATGTGATATAGAAGGTAATTGGAAAAGAAAATATCTATTACACTTCCTCAAAAGTGATGATCATACCCTTTTTGCCGCTCAGTCTGGCATGTTGGTTGAGCCATGTGCCCCTACTATACCTGTGGCCCTTATTGAGCAAAACCAAAATGAAATCACTGCAGCTAATGTGCAAAACACCCTCTCTACACCCCCTTGCAATCCCATGACCCTAAAGAGAAAGGTGTAATGATTTCTATTGAGATGCTGGGCCAAAAACCTGACGAGCCAAGGTCCTAACCTAGCCAACAACAGTCAAAAAAACCAGTCCCAACCTCCCACGCAACAGTCACTACTTCATCCAGCCCAGATGCCAACAAAGAAAAACCCCAGCATTCTGGAACAAAAGAACAACCCAAAAAGAACCCCAACAATGCTGAACCACCCCTACCTACAGTCACCCATTCATATGCTACAAAGATAAGAGCAAGATTTGAAGCAGAAAGAACAACAATGTCTTTCACCCCCCTAAAATGACCACCAAACAAGGCATGCCTGAGTTGTGTTCAGAAAGGAAGACTACATGGTCAAGATAGCTACCAGGTGCAAATACACAGTGGTAGGGAAATTTTCCAATACCATGCCTAGAATGGAAGTCATTAGAAGAAGCATCATCACTCGAACTTAGCTTAAAGGAGGAGTCAAGATTTCCCATTTCAATGCTAAGAATGTCTACATTGACTTAGACAATGAATATGATCATGCCATAGTCTAGAACAAGTAATTCATGTGCATCCAAGGTCAAATGATGAAACTGGAAGCATGGACACCTCTTTTTAAGCCAAATGAAGACTCTCCAATTGTGCCAGTATGGATTGTCATCCTATAAATCCCATGGAATTTTTACTACATGGAGATCCTCACCCCACTTCTGTCTCATGTTGGCAAAGCATTATTTTTGGACCTTGCATCATTTCAAAAAACAAGAGGAAGTGTAGCTAAGGTTAAAATGTAGATTGATCTCACAAAGAACAGACCACACCATGTTTGGTTGGGCAATGATGACAATCAAGATAAAAATGGGGACGACCAATGGCTAGAGATACAGTATGAAAGCATTCCTTGTCACGCCTCAAAACCGAGGGGCGCGACTGGCGCTCAACCGAGTAAAACTGACTGAGCAAGCCTGTTAGATTTTATTTTACCCAAACTAATTCATGAATAAATAGGGGGGAAATATTTCATTAATAACTTTTATTTTTGTTCCCATTGGTAGTTCCAGTCATAATATCCGAATCACTACAATTATTAGATATGAAGAAAACATATTTGCCAAAATAACAACATTTTCTAATCCAACTCGAATACTAGAGACCACCCACAACCTGTCTATGGAGCCTCTAAATAGAACTGAAGAGAAATATGGAAATGCCAGAAACAAGGCCCCAGCTATACCTCAAATGAAAAATACAAGATCACCAAATGACAGGACCCAAAAATGAAGTGGGCATCACCAAGTTAGCTGGAAGGAACATACCGCTATCTCTGATCGCTTCCGACTACTGTGGAAACACCTGCATCCATTAAAGATACAGCGCCCCTGAGAAAAGGGACGTTAGTTCTGTCGAATAGTACTAGTATGTAAATCTAAAAATCATATTTCAAAATAGAATAACCATACAAGAAAAGGAAAGCCACAAAAACAATAAATTACAATCAATTATATCCAAATGTGCAATTGAAACATATTAATTTTTCAAAATACCAAAGTGTTACATATTTTTAGTTTGGGGAGATTTTTAGTACCGATAATACCATAAGTCACGATATCACAGTTCACAATGACACCGTACTCTTAGTACAGAGTTTGATCTCGGCCCTATCGGCTAAGCCACCTTATTTGAAGGTGTAACCACAATCACATTTGTATCACAATTTCTAACACGAATTACCACCATATGTGCGGCATGGCGCCCGTTCACAGACCGATCAGCTAAGTCGTCTCACCACAGTGTCATGTGGTTAGACGTATCCACATTTACCAACAATCTCATCCCAATAAAGGGGAATAATTTCATCAATGCACCCTACACTGGCACGTGTAGTTTTGGGGTTAGGTTATTTCAACCTACCCTTCCTCAGTGACTATCGATCTCCCAAGAAGAATATTTTTATATGGATTTGCACCCAAAGGTAACACATATACATACACATTAATGTATTCATCTCAGACTATTTCACATTGTTTAAATCTTTTATTAGCATTTTCAACCTCTCACAGTAACAATATTTCCTTGGATCTCTAGGTCTTTCACAAGTGTCATTATTCAAGGTACGATGGCCTCATTTTGTTTATATTCCATATTTTCACTTCATTTAATTTCAAGGATCACCACCAAATACCAACATATAGAATATTCCAGAAATCATATACCTCAAGTGCGTGAATAATGGGACTTTAAGAATAAAGGACCAACAATAGAGGCACACATCAAAGTCACAAACAAGCAGTACACCAATTATCCTTGAATTAATCTTTATGGATTATCATCAATGAGACATATTCGATTAAGTCATTAAGTGCAAGTAGGAACAAGTAGGAGTATTGAGTGTATCGAGTTTTCCTCACCCAACTGGTATACTAGTTTTAATTTAGAATACGACTCAAAGACATACTATTTTAATAAGAAACCATACTTTAAACCTCTATCTTTCGTCAACAAGCTCATTTGGAATAATCAAGTTTATAAGTTCACACGGGATGACCCAAAATGTAGAACTTAGAAATTTTGAGCCGATTATTCTTAAACTTACGAAAAATATTACGAAATTCCATTCCGAGAGATAAATTCTAGCCAACATACCTGGTTGAGCTTTCTTTAGTACTTTTAGACGATTACGGTTTAGCAGCCTCAATCTATTCTAATAGTTTATCAAAATTGAACCCAAAGTTAGAAAGATAATTGTAATTCTAGCCCACTAGAGCATTCAATCAAACACTATATGTGTAGTAAGGCATTTAAGCCCCTTTTTATGAAAGATTCTATCACCCCTCAATCCATTCTTAGCTCACAACCTCCCAACATACTTTAAGAACACATGCATGCAAGATATCCATTCCCAAACCCAAGATTTGTCTTACCAATTATCCCATTTTTACTAGATTTTCGAAACTAAGAGTTAGGGTGATGAAGCCTTACCTCTTAGGGCCAAGAATTAGCTGCCTCACTTGAATAACTTCAAATATTTTTGCAAGGTTGATGTGTTTTAGTGTGTAGGTTGAGATTTCTCTCTCTATATTGCTCTCAACTCTCTCTAAAATGATCAGAGTATCGCCCGAAATGAAGCCCCAAACGTTATATATTGAAATAGGGCCGGGTTATAAAAATAGAAAAATGGACCCTCCGACTCAGATCTACGGTCGCATATGCGACCGCATAATGACTATGTGGCCTGCAAAGTGACCGCAAATGTAGCCCTCATGGGCTTGAATTTTCTGCCCAGGTGTGCGACCAGTATGCGGTCCACAAAATGATCATGCGATCGCATAGTTGGCCGAAAAACTGGCCTCAAAATTAGCCAAATTATCTGCCTCACTTTGCGGCCAATATGCATTTCGCAGAGTGATTATGCGGCAACATAACGGGCCGCAGAAATGCACTCTTCTGTAAAATATTTTTCTTTAACTAAGCAACGTACTCATCAATTAAAAAGAGTTTGAACCGCGGCTCGCAAGATCGCCACGAAGAATTTCTACTTATAACACCTGAATCTAACTTGGCACCACCAAATTCTGAGTTTTTAGGTAAACATTTTACGGGGCCTTACATTCCAGATGACAACCAAGATGAAAATGGGGATGGCCAATGGCCAATGACAATCATGCATGTCCTGCAAAATCCAAGAATGAAGACCTGCAAAAGAAAAGGAACAGTGAAACACAAACACAACAGAAAAAAGCAGCAAGACCAGCTCTATTTCATCACTCACAGCTGCAACAAACTCATAACAACAACCAAAACTCATAAGGTCAGCAATCCCAATAGGATATTCAATCTAAAGACAATGCGCAAAACAGGAACAGAACCAAAGACACTAGGAGCTAACCCTTCACATGAAGAATGGCAAACACAGAAAAACAAAAGATCAAAGGGAGGTGCTCACAATAAGAAGCAACAGGCTGTCTACATAGCTAAACAACCAACCAATCAACAACATCAAATTAGAAAGATTTGTATGGAATGTCCTACTCCTGCCTGAGCTTTCCGATCAACCAATCCCCTATTTCAGGGAGATCTGTGATAGATAGGCCCAGGGATCACTGATTAGTCGAATGAGCCCGATTTCTTCTAGACATTTCCCACTAAACGATTTATATGAATCATTAATTTTCTTTTCATAGAGTTTCTCCCCCGTTACGTTAAGGTGGGTTTCTCGAACAAATATGTTTTTTGTAGGTCCATGGAAGCTATTAAATGTACTGGGTAAGACAGCATGTAATGCCCCAATTTCTGCCTTACCCAAACTAAAGCCTTTTGTTTGTGCTTCCACCCGGGCTTTTCATTCTATATTTTAGAGACCCGAGGAAACTGCATGTCGAGCGCTTAAGTGGATCTTATGGTCACTCGTTCCTCGCTTGTTCGAAAGAGCTTCAGATTGTATTCAACACAACATACGATATTCTATTCCGACTCCCCTTATGCCTTTTGCTGCTCCACAATGCTCTCTCCATGTTTTCTAACATTTCTAGTACCAAATAATTCATTCGAGCGAGACATCTTACGATGTCATGATGTAACGACCCGGCCGATCGTACCGAGAGTAATAGCCCCGTTTCCCCCGTTTCTACTTCATTATATGTGGTTCAGGTTCATTATGTTGTGCTAGATTGGTCGGCTCGAGTTCAGAGAAATTTTTGGAGAGAAATGAGACACTTAGTCTATTAACTTGGTTCAATAGCCTTCGTTAGGTGATTTAGGACTTAGGAGTGTATTCAGAATGTGGTTTTGAAGTTCGGTATAGAATTAGGCTTGAATTGGCGAAAGTCAGTTTTTGACAATTTCCGGTCGGCACTATCGGGGTCAGAATGGAATTTCGGGAGTTGGAAAAGGTTCATAGTGTCATTTTAGATGTGTGTGCAAAATTTTAGGTCAATCGGACGTGTTTTGGATGGTTTCAGCATCTTTGGCAAAATTTAGAAATCTCAAAGTTCATAGGCTTGAATCCGATGTGATTTTGGTGTTTTGGCGTTGTTTTGGGTGTTTCGAAGGCTTGAATAAGTTTGAATAAGTTTATGGGACATGTTGGTATGTTTGGTTGAGGTCACGAGGGCCTCCGGTGTGTTTCGGGAGGTTAACGGATCAAGTTTTGATGTTGGAAATTGTAGATTTTGCTGGTGTTCAGTTATGGTTTTCTTCTATGCGATCTCAAGGTTAAGGATGCGATCGCATAGGCTTGTATGAGGAAGCATGTTATTTGTTCTGTGTGACCATGTTTGGGGAAGCTGCGATAGCGTGGGCTATGGGAGCGTGTGCTATGCGATCTCGTGTGAGGACTGTGCGATCAGATAGGGAGTGAGGCGCGTGTGGGGGCTGTGTGTTGATTCTGTGCGAACGCGTGGGGGTAAGGTGCGATCGTGTAGAGGCTTTTTGGTCTGTGCTTTGCAAACACGGGTTCCGGAATGCGAACGCACTGAGGAAATAATAGAGGCCTGGGCAGTATACTTTAAAAAGTCATATCCGCAATTTTAGCCCACTTTTCACCATTTTTGGACGGAATTGGAGCTTTTGAGAGAGATTAAAGAGGGAATCAAACGGGAAACACTTGGAGGTAAGATTTTTGACTTCATAACTCAATTCTATGTTGATTTCTAAGTAATTTAACCTAAAATTAGTTGGATTTAAACCCAAAACTAGGGAAGTTAGGGCATGAGAAATTGGGACTTTAATTGAGTAATTGAAGGGGCTATTCTAGTCCGATTTTGATGTTCTTGGTATGTATAGAATCGTGGGAGAATAAGGATCCCAGTTTTGTGACTTTTATAGAATTCCGAGATGTGGGACCGGGGGTCGGGTTTGGCCAATTTCGGGAATTTTGGTTAAAATTGATAATTTTCGAGGGGGCTTGTTCCATTAGCTTATATTGTTGATATTATTCTGGTTTTGGTTAGATTCGGAGCAATCGGGAGCCTATTCGAGAGGAAAGAGCATCGCGGATTAGTATTTGGGCCGGTTTGAGGTAAATAATGACTGTAAATTTTGTCCTGAGGGTATGAAACCCCGGACTTCGTATTTTCTCACTATTTTTGGAGTGGCGCACATGCTGGATGACGAGTGTGTGGCATGCACTGATTGGGGATTTGGAATTGGTCCTTCCCATGGCAACTATTAAGTTGCGTATTTACTTTTAATCATATGTTAAATCATGTTTTCAGACTATTGTTATATTTGGGCTGTAAGCCATGTTTGGGGCCTTGTGCCGACTTGTTTAGATTCCTTGGGGGCTTTTACTGCTATTTTTTCACTGTGTTGACTTATGATCTACCCTCAATCATGTTATGTTTAACTGATTTTGAAACTCAGCCTTATTTACATTATTTTGAGATATAAAATGATGTTTTGGGTTGAGTACCCCGCTTTACTGATAGCCCGAGGGGCTTTTTGAGAGTTTCTGACTGAGTGAGCCTGAGAGCCTGATTGTGAGGATATGATGTGCCACGAGGTGGCTTGATATTAGCGCTTGGCTGAAGGAGCCCCTCCGGAGTCTGTACACACCCCTAGTGAGTGAAGGTACCTACTGAGTGCGAGTGCCGTCTGACGAGTGATTGGGAGGTATGAGTGACTGTGAGGTTGCCCGAGGGGATGATTATGAGTGATCGTGAGGTTTCCAGAGGGGCTGATTATGAGTGACTGTGATGTATACGCGAGGGGGTGATTTTCTGTGATGTTACGCTTGAGGGGCAATTTCTTATTCATGTTTTTTCCGAGTGGCTACTAATGATTTACTTTATTTTTACACTAAACTTCTTGGACATTTTCTGAAACTGTTGGAAATTACACTTTTCAAAGGATTTTTTTACTAAAAGTAGCTTTTTTTAAGCGTGATGATTTAACGTATACACTGTTGGAAAGTAAGACTGTGATTATTGTGAAATGATGATTTGACTTTATATGTTTCTTAATGCTTAGACCTGATTTATTTTCATTACTACTGAGTTGGCATACTCACATTACTCCCTGCACCTTGTGTGCAGATCCAGGTGCTAGGGCAGAGTGAGCTGTGTAATTGTTCTAGAGTTTTCTCAGAGATTTTGCGAGGTAGCTGCACGCGTCCGCAACCCCTCTCTCTCCTGCTTACTATTATAGAGTTTATTTTTTTCAGAGTTGTATATTTTCTGTAGATGCTCATGACCAGTGACTCTAGGATCGTGGGGTTGCATTTAATATTTGCTGTGGCTTTATCTGTTTTAAAATGATTATAGGAAACCTTTATGGATTATAAGTTTAGTAATGATATAAATGAAAGGTTCTTTACGTTGAGCATTAGTTTGGCAGGCCTACCTCCACGATAGGCGCCATCACGACTAGTTTAGATTTGGGGTCGTGACAAGTTGGTATTAGAGCCTAGGTTACATAGGAATCTCCGGTCATGAGCAGGTTTAGTAGAGTCTTGCGGATCGGTACAGAGACGTTTGTACTTATCTTCGAGAGGCTACAGAACCCTTAGGAAAAATCACACATTCTTTAATTCTTGTCGTGCGAATCAATTTCTTCGGCCAAAAGCGTAACTGTTGAAATTCCTTCCACGTATTCGAGTGCTCACGTGAGCGCTCGGTATCAGATGTGCATCGACGGCTTATGATTTCCATGATGAGGTGCGAGAGGTGATTTTAGCATGTTGATGATGGTTCAGTCTGGAGGACTTGAGGCTGAATTCTGTCTGTGGCTTGAGCACTGAGATTTCATTGTGTGAGCACATGTGTTTGGGGGATTATATGTCCATTGGTGTCCTTATTGACGGGACTTTGTGACTGGATGATTATGTGGTGAGTGTGATTTGAGGGTGAGATGTGTTCATATCGCTTGGTTGTGACAAAAAGGGATGGGCTGGATATGTAGCAAGAACCATTGAGTGTTTGATTTATGTCTAGAGTTGGCACATGGCCTCGAATCATGAGTGTATGTGAAGACCTCTTATGTTGTTCAGCTGTGGAGTGAAGATGATCCTTCTGTTGTGTTATGAGCTCCTGATGATGTCTTTTGCACTGATCATTGCCCCGATAGCATTCATGTATTTGATTAGCGGTGTATTCCAGCAGTATTAGCACTCCTTTATTATTGTATTCATTGATGGAATCCTGACGTATACGCGTAGCCAGGGATAGAATACGTAGTATTTGAGGACGGTATTATAGAGATTGATGGAGGAGAAGCTTTATGCAAAGTTCTCCAAGTGTGAATTTTTGGCTCAGTTCAGTAGCATTCTTGGGGCATGTGGTGTCCAGTGAGGGTATACATATAGTCAGACGAGTGTGGGTAGAGCTTCCAGAAGCTTAATATTTCTTTGACCACTGCTCCAGTGTTAGTTCTGCCATCAGATTCAGGTTCTTATACCGCTTATTGTGATGTCTCGAGGGTAGGCGTTGGTTGTGTTTATATGCAGAAGGATAAAGTGATTGCGTAATAGCTATGAGTTTCGGAAGGGTATAGAGAGAGATTGGTTTGAGGTTAATCAAAGGGGCTATTTCCCACGGGGTGTCCTAAGGTTGTGTGATCCTTATGTTGTTTTGTAGCAAGTTCTCTTTTACCAGTAATTAATATATGTTGCAGTTTGAGTTTAGATCACTTATGGGAGTTGGTATGGCTATTGCAATGGTGAATGCGAGGTTGGAGATGATTTGGGGTGTTAAATGGTTTGAGTTATATATGAGATTATGAAGGATTTAGTTGAATCTCACTGTGGTATGGCGGCAATGTTAGCATATGGTCATTATGACTTACTGTTTCTTTTGATCTATGGCTTTGAGCCAATTGGGGGTGTCCGCTAATGATAAGTTGATTGCACGATTATGTGATGTGTTAGGTTCGGTTCGAGGTATACTGTGAATCAGTTATGACCTACCGGGGTTGTGTTATGCTTTATGGGTGTATAAGAATCATGGGATGCCTTGAGTTGTTATTGGTAAAGGATGTAATGTGCATGTGGCAGGAATTTACTTGGTTGCATTAAGGTGGGGTTACTTCCTGGGGTGTGGGAGTGCTAACGGAGCACAGGTCGTTCGAACCGTTGATCAGTCTAATTGAGGTTTGAGTAGAGTGGATGACTCTCGAGAACGGTTCTGACAGATTCAAGGTTAAATATAGCAATTGGGAATCTTCAAGGTGTGTTTTGGGATAGAACCCAGATTTACGTTGGAGAGTGTCAAGACTTGTGGCATTTCTACATTATCATGGATTCTACATATCAGTATCAGGAAGGTGACGGTAGTGGATTTAGATTCGCAGGAAGTCTCTTTAGGGTAAGTATTTTGAATGTGGTACTTTTGGGGATATTTGAGAGAGTATTCAACGGCTTATGAGCCTCATACAATATGGTTTTATGCTTGGGCATCGTGTGGTGAGTCTGGGTTGATAGTTGCGGTATTAGGGAAAAAAGAAGTACCAATTCGCAGGTAAGTCAGAAGGAACTTGGGAAATATGACAACTTGGTAGTAGGTCGGATCGACGTGGTAAGGGATACGATTAGTTTTTTGGGTGTTCATAAGGTAATGAGTTTTTACGGGTGTTTCTTGGCAATTCTCTTGGGTTTTGGTGACCTGTAGCTTGGTTGAGTTAGAAGGATTCAGTCCTAACGGTTTATTGTTGTACAAATGGGATTCGGATAGTTCCTGATGGTTTCTACCACGGTTAGAGATGTATATCTTTCACTGGCGTGAGGTGCAGGTGATGTATGGTGATTTTGCTTCTAAATGGGACCAAATGGAAAGTTCTTGGCTAGTTGGGTACGTAGTTGCTTGTGGCTCAAAAAAGGATCATGAAGTTCTCATATTCACCATAAGATGGCATGGCGTATGCAGTATGTTGTGTATAGTTGAGATTTGCATATGTGATGTCATGGTTTAGTTATGGGAGGAAGGTCAAAAGAAAATTCGTAGGCAGCATTGGCCGTCTCAGATGACTAGGTAGATGATATCACCAATTGGGTGGCTTGATGAGGGTATACATTTCAGAAAGTTCAATGTGTGGAGTTAAGGGTGCTTCCCCGGTATTGCGACGCTCTCTTGTTTGATCGACTGATGATATTCAAGGTTCCTTGGTAACACGGAAGAATTATACGGGTATCCCTCGTGGAATGATTGAGTATTAGGGATGTGTTATGTATTCGAGCGGTGAAGTTGAGATTAGATATCATAATTGGTGCGCTTCATGACTTCGAGACTGAGAGTTCTCATAAACATGTTATTTTGTGGTAGTGAACTGTGAAGATGCGAGCAAAGCTAGTCAGATGTTAGTATGTACCATGATTCAGTCATTGTGAACTTTTCGGTGAGTTATCTATCTGTTGTGGGTAACCAGAGTTGATTTAAGGTTATTGGTAGGCCCAGTATGGGTGTGTGTTCTACACCGGGACGGAATTGTTGACTCCAAATTGCTATGGTTGAGGGATGTACCACTTGTCTGTCATTGAGTTTATTCGTATTCTGGAATGATATATGAGTTACCCTTCGGGGTTGCGAGGAGTTGTGATCATTGGTTATAGGCACATATGGTGCGGTTCTTATTGGGCTTTATAGCTAGATTTGAGTAAGGTAAGTAATTGGGTATTGCGGGATTGAGACGTATTGGTTATGTACTTTCTGATTCGTGTGGCATGGTATCGTCCGGTTTCCCCGTGGTTATGGTAATGCACCTGGAGTACTTGATATCGAATTGCACATGGTTATTGATTTTGAGCAAGGTAACTCGAAGTATTTCATGTGGATCAGCGTGTGGATGGGATCACACATTGTTACAGAGTTATGTGGGGGTACGATCCTCGGTGTCAGATTCGTGTGTTTTGACTTTTCGATGAGTACCATGCTCTTAGAATGGTGTTGTGACGGTAATTGTTAATGGAGGGATGGTCCTTTCGTGTGAATCTTTTATATAATTTGGTTACATTGGGATGTTGCTATTCAGTGCACGAGTTGCACAAGTTATGGATTTGAATTGTATGGATGTGTCATGTCATTAGAGTGGTCGTGTTGGATGAGAAGATGTCAGTGGACCTAGAATGAATACTATCGGAATTGACTACAACATAGTTGGAAGGATAAATATCGGGAGTCGGTTTAGAAATCTGCTATAATTTCTGTTTGGGAAAGGGGAGCTTCATGTCTGACTGATCAGATGAATTGTTGCTAGTTTCTACATGTTTCTTTCATCTTCGGCAGTATATGAAAGTGTTAGAGCGAGGCATTTCTTGATAAGAGGTTATGTACCGGTATTGGGTTCTTTTGAGCAGCTATTATGATTAGGAGTTATCGCTATGGGTGTTTGAGTCATGCAGTATAGTATGTGATTACATCTTGTGTTACGGATATGGATTGATACAGCGTGTTCAGACTTATTCAGTTTATAGTTGTAGAATTTTGATCATGTAAATCATTTCAGAAGTGGCAATTTGGTTCTAAGGTTTGTGGGTCAGGATGGATTTTGAAATTTCAATTGTGTTGTGCTATTGGGCCTATATGGGATGGGGTGACGTGGGATCACCCCCTAGGTATGTGAATGGTAAGATTTCACGTCAATTTGATGGTTTCTGAAATAACCCCGGGCACGTTCGAGGACGAACATATGTTTAAGTGGGGGAGGATGTAATGACCCGGCCGATCGTACAGAGAGTAATAGCCCCATTTCCCCCATTTCTGCTTCATTATATGTGGTTCCGCTGCATTATGTTGTGTTAGATTGGTTGGCTCGGGTTCGGAGCACTTTTTGGAGAGAAATGAGACACTTAGTCTCTTAACTTAGTTCAATAGTTGGAAAAGTCAACCGGAAGTTGACTTATTAGTAAACGACCCTAGAATGTAGATTTTATGGTTCAAATAGCTTCATTAGGGTATTTGGGACTTAGGAGTGTATTTGGAATGTGGTTTTGAAGTCCGGTGTAGAATTAGGCTTGAATTGACGAAAGTCAATTTTTGGCAATTTTCGGTCGGCAGTGGAAAATAGGCTATCGGGGTCGGAATGGAATTCCGGGAGTTGGAGCTGGTTCGTAGTGTCATTTTGGATGTGCGCGCAAAATTTCAGGTCAATCGGATGTGTTTTGGATGGTTTCGACATCTTTGGCGAAATTTAGAAATCTCAAAGTCCATAGGCTTGAATCCGATGTGATTTTGGTGTTTTGGCATTGTTTTGGGGTGTTTCGAAGGCTCGACTAAGTTTGAATAAGGTTATGGGACGTGTTGGTATGTTTTCTTGAGGTTCCGAGGGCCTCAGGTGTGTTTCGGGAGGTTAACGGATCAAGTTTTGATGTTGGAAATTGTAGATTTTGTTGGTGTTCAGTTCTGGTTTTCTGCTATGCGATCGCAAGGTTAAGGATGCGATCGCATAGACTTGTCTGAGGTAGCATGTTATTTTTTCTATGTGACCGTGTTTGGGGAGGGTGCGATCGCGTGGGCTGTAGGAGCGTGTCCTATGCGATCGCGTGTGAGGACTGTGCGGTCGCATAGGGAGTGAGGCGCGTGTGGGGGCTGTGTGTTGGTTCTGTGCGAACGCGTGGGGGTAAGGTGCGATCGCGTGGAGGCAGTTTGGTCTATGCTTTGCGAACGCGGGTTCTGGAACGCGAACACACTAAGGAAATAATAGGGGCCCCGACAGTATACATTAAAATGCCATGTTGATTTCTAAGTAATTAAACCTGAAATTAGTTGGATTTAAACCTAAAATTGGGGAAGTTAGGGCATGAGAAATTGGGACTTTAACTGAGTAATTGAAGGGGCTATTGTGGTCCAACTTTGATGTTCTTGGTATCTATAGATTCGTGGGAGAATTAGGATCCCGGTTTTGTGATTTTTATAGAATTTTGAGACGTGGACCCGGGGGTCGGGTTTGGCCAATTTCGGGAATTTTGGTTAAAATTGATAATTTTTGAGGGGGCCTTGTTCCTTTAGCGTATATTGATGATATTATTATGGTTTTGGAATCGGGAGCCGATTCGAAAGGAAATAGAATCACAAATTAGTATTTGTCCTGAGGGTATAAAACCCCGGACTTCATATTTTCTCACTATTTTTGTAGTGGCGCACATGCTGGATGACGAGTGTGTGGCGTGCACTGATTGGGGATTTGGACTTGGTCCTTCTCGTGGAAACTATTGAGTTGCTTATTTACTTTTAAATCATATGTTGAATCGTGTTTTCAGACTATTGTTATATTTGGGCCGTAAGCCATGTTTGGGGCTTTATGCCGACCTGTTTAGACCCCCTGGGGGCTTTTACTGCTATTTCCTCACTGTGTTGACTTATGATTTACACTCAGTCATGTTATGTTTAACTGATTTTGAAACTCAGCCTTATTTACACTATTTTGAGATATAAAATAATGTTTTGGGTCGAGTACCCCGCTTTACTGATAGCCCGAGTGGATTTTTGAGAGTTTCTGACTGAGTGAGGCTGAGGGCCTGATTGTGAGGATATGATATACCACGAGGTGGCTTAGAATTAGTACTTGGGCTCCGGAGTCTGTACACACCTGCAGTGAGCGCATGTACCTACTAAGTGCGAGTGCCGAGTGCCGAGTGATTGGGAGGTATTAGTGACTGTGAGGTTGCCCGAGAGGCTAATTATGAGTGACTGTGAGGTTGCCCGAGGGGCTGATTATGAGTGACTGTGAGGTATGCCCGAGGGGCTGATTCTGAGTGATGTTACGCCCGAGGGGCAGTTTCTTATTCATGTTTTTTCCGAGTGGCTACTTATGATTTACTTCATTTTTACATTAAACTTCTTGGACTTTTTCTAAAACTGTTGGAAATTACACTTTTCAATGGATTTTTAATAAAAATGGCTTTTTTTAAGCGTGATGATTTAACATATACACTGTTGGAAAGAAATACTGTTCTTATTGTGAAATGATGATTTGACTTTATGTGTTTCTTATTGCTAAGACCTGATTTATTTTTATTGCTACTGAGTTGGCATACTCACATTACTCCCTGCACCTTGTGTGCAGATCCAGGTGCTAGGGCAGAGTGAGCTGTGTATCTGTTCCAGAGATTTCTTGGAGATTTTGTGAGGTAGCTGCACGCGTCCGCAACCTCTCTCTCTCCTGCTTACTATTATAGAGTTTATTTTTTCATAGTTGTATATTTTTTGTAGATGCTCATGACCCGTGACTCTAGGATCGTGAAGTTGTATTTAATTTTCGGTGTGGCTTTATCTTTTTTAAAATGATTAAATGAAACCTTTATAGATTATCAGTTTAGTAATGATATAAATGAAAGGTTCTTTAAGTTGAGTGTTAATTTGGTTAGCCTAGTTCCACGATAGGCGCTATCATGACTAGTTTAGATTTTGGGCCGTGACAAAATCATACCAAAGGAGAATCAACAACAGGACCTCCAAAACTCAGGTATGGCTTCTATCAATCCTCCAGCTCCACTAGAGAGGAGTGCTGATTCTGGTGCCCAAAATCAACACATTTTCTCTGCTCCCCCTATTGTTTCTGATGCTGAAGTTATTGGAGGAAAGGAGATCTGTCATGAGGAAACAATGACTAATAGAGAAGGGGTTCTAAATAGAGGTGGGATTCCTCATGTTTTGCATGAGTGTGCTGATGCACAAATGATTGACCATACATCCTGCTCATGACACTGCAATTTCGGTGACTTCTGAAGAGGACATTGAACAACAATTGATCAGAAAATTAAAGGAAAAGATCATGTGAAAGACACCAGCCACACAAAGAGAAATAAGAAGAACAATCCTATCCAAAAGAAAAGAAGAGAAATTCAGAGAAAATATGAGGCATTAAGAATTCAAAAAGACTCAGCAAACACCAACAAAGAAAATGTAGTTATTGAGATAAAACATGCAAGTGTTGATGATGCTGAACAGGAACCAAATGCTAACAGGAATCCCCAACACAAAATGCTCTCACAAGAAGAAGCTGATCAACCCAGTGAGTACCATTATGCCCCTGATACTGGAGATGGCCAATTGAATATCATCTCTCCTTCAGGAATGGATCTTGATGAGTATAGGCCAATCCCATCAGAAAATGAATCAGAAGATGAAAGTGTGGACCTGAATGAAGACCAACATTGTAATATTCTCATTAGATCCATTAATGGAGATAATGACAAAGACCACACGATAGCCACTCAAGGGTTGTCACCAAGACACATAGGACCTTCACCAAGAATCACCAGAAGTATGGCTGTTGCTACCCCTAATACCACCCAAAAATCCAAACACTTCCCCATTTCCTGATGATTAGTACAATCATTTGGAATACAAGAGGCATCGGAACCTTTAAAGCTATTGAAAGGCTCAAACTTCTAAAAAAACTTTACCAAATCTATTTCTTTGATATCCTTGAACCTTTCCTCCAATCCAGTGCAATTAAACCCAATCACCTCAATTACTTCAGACTCCAACTCTCCATGCATCAAGAAGCTGCCAATGTTAATGACAAGATCTAGGTTTTTTGGGACCAGGAATTCAGTGGTCCTGTACTGGACCATGATGAGCAACAAATGACCATTGAAATCAAATATGTGGGAGATGTTGATCCCTTTCAGGTCACTGTTATATATGCTAAGTGTAAACCATCTATGAGAATTCCTCTATGGCAAACTTTGAGATTGAAATCCACCACTTGTTCTATTCCTTGGTGTGTCATTGGTGATTTCAATGTTATAGCCTCAGTTGAAGAGAAGATTGGTGGGATCCCATATCAAATGAAGAAGAGTATTGACTTTCTCAGCATGATTGAAGATTGTGGGCTTGTTGACCTTGGTTTATATGGTCCAAGATACACATGGTCAAGTGGTAGAGGCCCCTGTCAATAGTTTGGAAAAGATTGGATAGAGGTATGGTTAATGATAATTGGATGAGATCCTTTCCTCCCACCACCATTACCCATCTGGCAGCTGCTGGTTCTGACCACTCTCCCCTTATTTTGGAACTTCATGTAAGTCAAGAACACAATCATACATACATATAATTTCTCAATTTCTAGACTAAAAATGAGTCATTCAAACCCTTAGTTCACCGGGTCTAGTCCACACATATTGCTGGCAGTGCTATGTGGATTTTCCACCAAAACTTGAAAAATACCTCTAGGGCACTAAGTGCCTGGTTAAGAGATGGTGAGATTTTTCAACCAATAATCCTTCTGATAGAGCTACTCTTCATGAGATTCAAGCCCAATATACTAAATATCAGAAGACTTAAGAAGTTGTTCTAAGGCAGAAAACACAACTTCGCTGGTTCAAAGATGGTGATGCCAACTCCAGATACTTTCACAGCTTAAGCAGAGGAAGAAGAAGAAAGTTGTACATTCATAAACTCAAAACTAAGGAAGGGTATTGGATACAAGGGGATGAGGCTATTGGTGAAGCTGTTTGTTAATATTTTAAAGAGATCTTTTTTGATATAGGGGGTGATAAGAGAAGATCTTCTCAACTGTATTCCCAACATGATCACCCCTGAAGATAATGATGGACTCATCAAAGATTCTACCTTACAGGAACTCAAAAAGGTGGTCTTCTCTATGAACCCTAACAGTGCAACAGGTCCAGATGGAATGAATGGAAAAAATTTTCCAAGCATGCTGGGAGATAATCAATCCGGATCTTCTCAATGTTGTCTTGGCCTACTTCAGAGGCAGTGTTATGCCTGAGTACATGATGAATGCTTGTTTGGTTCTCCTGCCTAAGGTTGAATTTCCAAACTCCTTAACTGAATTCAGACCAATTAACCTTAGTAACTTCATCAACAGGGTCATTTCCAAAGTCATTTGCACCAGATTAGCCCCCATCCTTCCCAATATCATATCTCCTAATCAATCTGGATTTGTTAAGGGAAGGAGAATTACTGAGAATATTATGCTTGCACAAGAAATTGTTCAGGGCATCAAAAAGCCAAATACTAGTGCAAATGTTGTAATCAAGCTTGATATGACCAAAGCTTATGACAGAGTCTCATGGGCTTTCACTTGCATTATGTTGAGAAGAATGGGGTTATGTGAGGTTATCATTGACATAATTTGGAGGACAATGTCCAACAACTGGTATTCAGTTATTGTCAATGGTACCAGACATGGATTTTTTTAATCTACTAGAGGATTGAAGCAGGGGGATCCTCTATCCCCTACCCTTTTCATTATTGGTGCTGAAATCCTGTTAAGAATTGTAATGACCCGACCAATCGTTTAGTGAGATTAGCCCCGTTTCCTCCAATTTTGATTTATCATATGTTGCTTAGTATGTTTATGTTTTGTTGGGTCGGTTGATTCGGGTTCGGAGTGGTCGTGGTGAGAACTGAGACATGTAGTCTCTTAAAGTAGCTTAATAGTTGAAAAAGTCAACTGGGAGTTGAATTATTGGTAAATGACCTCGGAATGCAGATTTCATGGATCGGGTAGCTTCGTTAGGTGATTTGGGACTTAGGAGTGTGTTCGGAATGAAGTTTTGATGTCCGGTGTAGAATAAGGCTTGAATTGGCGAAAGTTAGTTTTTGGCAATTTCCGATTGGCAGTGGAAAATAGGCTATCAGGGCCGGAATGAAATTCTAATAGTTAGAGCAGGTTCGTAATTTCATTTTGGATTTGTGTGCAAAATTTCAGGTCAATCAGATGTGTTTTGGTTGGTTTCGGCATCATTGGTGAAATTTAGAAGTTTGAAAGTTCATAGACTTGAATTGATGTGATTTTGATGTTTTTGTGTTTCGAAGGCTTGACTAAGTTTCAATGATGTTATGGGATATGTTGGTATGTTTTGTTGAAGTCCTGAGGGCCTCGGGTGTGTTTCGGGTGGTCAACGGGCCAACTCTTGGCTTAAAAACTAGGAAGATTTTTGCTGGTATGAGTTTCTGGTTTCCTTCTACGCGATCGCGGGAGGATGTTTGCGATCGCTTAGGCCTAGCTGGGGATGTCAGGATTTTTGTTATATGTGATTGCGTGGTGGAGGTCACGATCGCGTGAGTGTAAGGTTGTTGTGCAGACCGATTGCGTGGTGTTGTTCGCGTTTGCATAGAGTTGAAGGGCGTGTGAGTGGGCTGAGTCGTTGTTCTTCGCGATCACGTAGAGTAGTTCGCGATCGCATAAAGTGGTTCGCGATCGCATGGGTTTATGTCCTGCTGAATCATGATCGCGTGTGTATGTCTGCGATCGCGTAGAGTAATTTGATGGGGCAACATATTTGTTCTTCGCGATCGCAGTGAAGAAAGAGTCCCGGGCAGAGAGTTTTTAAGTTCTAATTTGGGGGTTCTTGGCCATAACTTGTTTTTCCATTAGAGAGCTCGGGGGAAGGAGATTTTGGACGATATTTTCAGTGGGATACGCGATCGTATAGAACAACTCTCCACCCCACACACGCGCCTCAGAATCCTCTACGCGATCGCACCAACACCCACACGATCGCACTGCCTTACCTGACCAACCTATGCGATCGCAATCCTATCCACGCGATCGCATAGAACAAAATCCTGCCATCCCTAGAAAGGTATACGTGATTACAAACATCCTCCTGCGATCGCATAGAAGGAAACTAGAACCTCACACCAGCAAAAATCTGCCCAGTTTTCAAGCCAAGAATTGGTCCGTTAACAACCCGAAACACACCCGAGGCCCTCGGGACCTCAACCAAACATGCCAACATATCCCATAACATCATTCAAACTTAGTTGAGCCTTCGAAACACCAAAAACAACGCAAAAACACCAAAATCACATCAAATTCAAGCCTATGAACTTTGGAACTTCCAAATTTTGCCAACTATGCCGAAACCAACCAAAACACGTTCGATTGACCTGAAATTTTGCACACATACCCAAAATGACATTACAGACCTGTTCCAACTTCCGGAATCCCATTCCGACCCCGATAACCTATTTTCCACTACCGATCGGAAATCGCCAAAAACTAACTTTCGGCAATTCAAGCTTAATTCTACACCGGACATCAAAACTTCATTCTGAATCTCCTAAGTCCCAAATCACCTAACGAAGCTATCCGAACCATAAAATCCGCATTCCGATGTCGTTCACCAATAAGTCAACTCTCAGTTGACTTTCTCAACTTTTAGGCTACTTTAGGAGACTAAATGCCTCAATTCTCACCATGACCATTCCAGACCCAAACCAACTGACCCAACACAACAAAAAAACAGGCTAGCAATATATGACAAATGCAGAAATGGGGGAAACGGGGTAATCTCACGGAATGACCGGCCGAGTCGTTATAGAAACGCAACGTCCCCAGGCAAAAGGGACGTCAGTACAACTAATGTATCGAGTATGTAATGAATGAAAATCAGTAAATAATAGATATGAGGGAAACATGGAGTATAAGACTCGACATGTACGTTTGACAGCTCAATGAATCATTTAACATATAATGTCATGCATATGCATATAAATGTCATACCATGCATGGGTATATGTGTTCATAACATCATCAAGCCTCTGAGGGCATCCCATCATATCATCTCGACCACTGTAGGAAAATCATCAACGTATACCAGTTGATCAGGTGGTGATGCGCATATAATGTCGTAACCTTTTCCCATATCCCATATACATATATATACATAAATATACGTGTATATAATGCCATGTGGTCATGGGTCAATGTACATGTATAAATGATTGCAATGCATGAGAAGAACGTCGATAAAATCTCTCGGAACATCATAAGACCATTATGCCTTTACTAATATCATGAAGTAACCTGATAGCCTTACTGGACCGATTCTCTTGACAGTTCCTCTAACACACGTCTTTTGCGAAGAATACATAAAGGCGGATCGAAGTAGGGAAAAATCCGTATGACATTCCTTGGGAAATTTGTGCACGCCTCTTTTCTTTGGATGAATCTGCATAAGCCTCATGTGGATCAAAGTAAGTCTGGACTAGCAGATGTTTAAAACTTAGATATCTTTCTGGTTACATCTGTTTAATGACACCCATCATGTTTGTTTGTCTTAAAATAGCTCGTGCAGTATTCATCTCCTGAAGTTCAATCATTTCCAAAACTATCTGCTCATACATATCCTCAAGTATATGTCTAGGAAGCTTAAGTTGAGCAACTTGAGGTAATACTACATCCCATCTTCCACTATTAATATCAGCAACAATGTTTCAAGACTATCCACTTTATTCAGTGAAACATGGCACTTATTTTGTAAAATAGTCAAAGAATCTTGTAAGGTTTCAGAGAATTTGTTCACGTTGGATCATTGTTATCTCTTTGTAAATGGTATATAAAATGTTGTTTTGCTTAACTTTTCAAGGTCTTATACTTCTCCATTAAAGATACTAAGACATATTTACGTGTAAACAAGTTATAACTTTGCTAGTGACTCATTTTGTATAATTTTTCCACCTTGGTTAACCTTATGCTATTTGTCAATAACAATTAGACTCTTATCCACTTAATACCATAATTATCTCCACCATTAATCAATTATCCACATATTTAAGGACTATCTCAAATTACTTAAAATACTACCCATTTTTAACATACCTTATACACCTTACTATCATGGCCACGTGGTACCTTGTATGGTACTAGTCCATAATTTTTGGGTATTTTAGCTCGGGCTGTATTTTATCCCAAAATGCCAAACTTGGACGAAAATTCATTTTCTTTGACTTGCTTCCACTCTCACCTTCACGAATTTGCCCATCATTTGTTTGAAATAGCATAATCCTTATAATCTCCAAATAATCTTTTCCTTGGACTGATGTCAATTACCTTAAGACAAATTTAATGTACAATACTACAGGGGGAAAAATCATCGTAATTTAATACCGCGAAGTGTAACATCATTGTAATATAATACTGTGGGATGTAATATCGACATAATATTGCGGGGCGTAACATCATTCCCCTTTTTGAACAGTCGTCCTCGAATGTTGATTGTTGCTCTTATCATTTTCATAACTTATAGCTCTTGTGAATACCTTAATACTCTCATTGCCATTTAGGTAGTTGTTCTGTGAATAAATCCAAAGGCCAGGGCTTACCCTTCTTTAAGCCTCTTTCTCACACCCCGACTTGTAGTCGGAATCCTTCTAATCTCGTAACTATTGTTACCTTCTATCATGCATCTTGTACGACTCTAACTTTGTATATGCGCCTATGCGACTCTTCTCTTCTCTTTCCTCCAGCTTTTAACCAATCTCAAGGCTTCACTTTGTGAACATATATAAAAAAATGTCAAGTTGTCCCTCTGGGCGTCATTAGCTTTACTTCATCTAAGTAGGCCATATTATACCATAATTTTTACTTTGATTTATCGTTACTCAGGTTTGCTACCAAACTCCAGGTTACTCTCGTTGCTTATCCTATATGCACAAAGCTAAGTCTTTTAATGCTTCTTCATTACTGTTCATCTTAAGACTGATGGACTAATATCATCTCGTACTTTGTAGATTTTGCCCATCCATTGTTGATTCAGCTCAATGTTGATCTTCAATTTTCCATTGATAACTTGAAACTTCTTATGTAATATATTTCCACTAGGGCTTACGTTGCATCGTGGAACATGTGAAGTGATTTTTCTGATCCATCTGGGGTCGATACTGTACTTCCATAACCCTATTTCATATCATAGTCATCCCAATGTGATTCGTCTTAAATGTGTATTTTAATCCTGTACAATTCATGAACTCATTACTCGATCGAAGGCCCAAACATCATCCTTTATTTATCACAATTACACCCTTATTCTACTACCAGGGCCACATTACATTTCTTCTAAATGCTATTAGTCTTAGACTCTTTTGAGTTCGTTTAGGCTATGCTGAGCTTTCAATAACTTAGAGAAACCATCAACTCCTTTGTTTTCACGGGCATAGTTCCGAGGACATCCATTTTCATCACCTTCTCAATTGCCTTCTTCTTATCCTTACTCTTATCTTTATAAAACATTGTCGTTCTATCATACTTTAGCTTTCAATTGATTCCTATATGCTTTTCTTCTATTTTCTCAATCATGATTCCTTTAACTTCTGGATCCAATAATCAGATTCCTGATTAACTTCATTGACGTAATTCTTTAGCTTCCTCCTTCTTCTGATCGGCTTTTATGTCGGCTTAAGTTATTTCCCGATATGTGGTTCATGGTATTAGTTAAGATGTTTAGCCTTTCATGGGCACTGAGGAAAATGCATGATACAACCCTTTAACAATTTAATCCTTCGTTTATGACATGGGCTCAATTCTTTCTTTTAACGTATACTAGAATCTTCTACGGCTGTATGATTGTCAACATATATTATGCATGGATAATACTCCGAAATATTATGTGCGATCATAACGTAGCTAACTCTGGATCATTGATCTAATGATTCCTTTCATTACTTCTCAGTTTTTTTAAACGTAAGCTATTACCTTTCCTGGTCTTTCTTCCCCATGTTGCGTGCATACTTAACTTATCTTAGCTTTTGCGTATGCCAAAATTTTTGTACAACTCATGTGATCTTAGAATATTACTTTTGATTACTACTTCCCGTTCACTAGCCACTGTAGGTTCCTCTTTCTTATGGAGGACGTACAATGTTGTTTTGAAACTATTGTTACAAGACCATTTCTTCTTTAGGTCAGTGTGCTTAGGTTGAAGCCTTCTTCCTCATTTCCTCAACTAGTTTTTCACTGTATTACTTAGGGAGGACCCTCTTACTCTAGTAAAGTTGCGAGCTTATTACATCGTATACCCAATAAAATTTTTGATGTCCTTCCTCACCTACAATTATCCATAGTTACTTACCTTCATAACCTTGTTCTTGTAGGGTTACTTCTCAATTGATATTTTGACTGTCTTCCTAGTGGCACTCTCTTTTATTTTCATAACATTCATACGGTACCTTTAACTACCCGGAATCCTATTTGAATATATCTCAAGTATTTTAATAACATTACTGCAAGGTTGAATTCTCCATGTTAGGGTTCACCATATTTATCTTGCATGATCTACTGATTTGTCTATAATCTCTTGTCTAGTCATGACTAGGCTCTTCCTGAATCAACCACTAACTACTCGTTGGCCAATTCTCATACCCATATTCCGTGTAATCTTTTTTGGGTATTTACTTTGTCTTAACTTACTTCACGTACTGTCCCCTTATCTATCAATAACATCTCGGACAGGAACCCTTACTTCTTTTTCTTAACGTCACACCACCATAATGTTCTGGAATTACAGCACATCTGTAACATTTGAATAAGCGAAATCTCATCCCTTTTTCATTCTTATCGCATCCTTCCTTTATCATTCCATAGTTACTAGATCCACTTAATTATGACTTACTGCCACATCATTCCATATTCTCCTCTTTATGGGAGTACTAAGAGTTGAAGCTACGATGACCTACCTACAGATGTTTTTCCTCTTTATCTTCGGCGTCCTTTCACATCATCAATAACCCTTACTCGCCTTGCGCTAATCCTTCTGTACCAAGGATAAAAAAATTCCTCACTCGCGATGGTGACACTTAGTGTAACTGGCACATACATCCCCTTAATCTTAACTTTGTTCATATCGCTTGCTTTAGGGAAGCGTCTACCTGAATGACCATTCTATGAATTTTTCATGAATCTTCTTCTTTTGTCCATTCTATTATCGCCGGAACTAAAATTTGAAATTCTCATGATGCCGACTGTTATCAATCACTCAGTCCCTAATTCAAGTTTTTTTATCTTGTTCACCAATCCATACTGGTTCTATTATTCTGGGATCTAACTTTTCCTTTTTGGTAATTGCGTTAGAGTTACGAATTTATTTCTTGAAATGAGGACATGACTGTAATGTATGGCCTATACTCTTTTGTTGTCCTAAGGCCTGTCACCTCTCGTCTCATCCTTCACTCGACTATAGATTCTGTAATACTATCATCTTTTGATCTACCGTTGCAATCCATGTATCATATCTTACTCATAATGCTTCATTAAATCTTTTCTTATTTCCCGTTAACATTTACGCCTATCAATTTGTTCTGAAAACTCGAACAAGACGTTCTTTTGCTTTTAGCTCGCCTTTGTTCAATCCAGTGGCTCTTCGGGTTGCTTAACGTTCTCGCTCTACTAGGACGCGGGCCACACTAAGGTAATATTTATCCTTCAAGGATGCCAGTGTCTTTCTTTATAATACTCATATCTAGCTGTACTATTTTAGAGTGCGTCATCTCGGTGTCTCACAAGGAGATCTATTAGCACATTTGCAACATTCTTCAAAAATATCTATTAACGCAAATAATCAATTCACCATTTTGGGTTACCCTAATCCCAGCCGGATCCTGATATACCATCCTTTTCTTAATCTACACTTGTTAGCCTCCAATAGGGTATAACTGAGATGAGGGTGGCCAATTATACATACCTCTGTTACTGTTGAGGGTAACTCATAATGCTTATATTTTTCTACCGGAACTGTAATACTGATAATCTTCATTAACTGGGTGCCTCGTACCCTTCTTCATCTTGCTTCTTTTACTTGCTGAAACTTATGTCTCCCTCCTTATTCCTTTTCATCGTAAGAGTGGATAGGCATTCTTGCCTTAGGGATCCTTATCAAGAAGCTTACACATCTTAGTATATACATGATTTGTTGAATACCTCAAACTCATCCATCATAAGCACGATGCAAAAATTGAGTTGCTCTGACTCAATCTTCCATAACTATATCTCTTACCAACCGTCTTTCTAGATGTAGGTATTGTCATACTATGAATAAGATAGAATTAGGAAATTGAGTTCTTACAACCGAGTTCTACCACACGATCTAGAGTAAGAAGAAAGAGTGATAGTCCTAAATGCCCTGTAACCTCCTGCTTATAAGTGTGGTGCATAACACACCCATAAACAAGACCCTACTAGACACGGCTTGTAGATTCCCTAGGATAGAACCTGGCTCTGATACCACTTTTGTCATGACCCAAATCGATGGGCCGCGACGGGCACCCGGTACCTTAATCAACCGAGTACCAACATAACGTATCTTTTCATGTCATACTATCATAGATAACTGATCTGGAAGGATGTCGTGAGATAAGTAGAATACAACATATGATACCATCTTATACATAAGACATACGGGCCTATAAGACCAAAATAACTACTCGTATACTTAACATAGGCCGACAAGGCCATACAATCTTTTACGTACATGACATCTGTATACAAGCCTCTAAGAATACATAATTTTCATAAAGGTCAGGACAGAGTCCTGCCATACAAAAAAATTACACGTCTAGATCATACTAACCAAACAAGAGACTTCGAAGCAAATGGAGCGCACCAACATCTTCCGCTGAGTTGATAGCCTACTTGGAGGGCTCTCGACCTGTCTATTGGGACCTACGAGCATGAAACGCAGCATCCCGAGGAGAAAGGGACGTCGGTACAAATAATGTACCGAGTATGTAAGGAATGTGTATACGGCCAAAATCGGGGAGTCCGATTTTGTGACCATTATGGAACTCCACGCTTGACCTCGAGAAGCTTGTAGTGGAATTTGAAGTTTGACCCCAAGTTACACCCCTCGAGGGAGCATATCGGAGGTTCACTGTGGTCAACCTTGGAGTAGTACGAATCGATGATTGTCATGGAAAGGCGGGGAATTCCCTAGGACACATGGCTAAATCTTACCAGGTCTGGAAGAATAGTACAAGTTCGTACTGAGCCATTATACAGTTGTACCAATAGCATTTCCTTGCCATAATTAGACATGTACTATGTTGGGATTCCCCCTCCTATATAAAGGGGAACCCTGTCATTTTGTAACACACATAAATATTGAATAACAATAGAACATTCTCTGATTTTCTTGCTTAAACATGTTCAACAATTGCTCTATAGATTTATTGCTCTTTACTTATTATCTTCATTTATTGTTCTTCATTTATAGCCCATCATTATCCGTAAAAGTCTATCCTCGAGGACCCCAATATCATTGTTTCTTTATCGATTGCTCATTATTAACTGCCCTAGCTAGACCTCGAGGCCTACCTATTCTAGCCAGCTCGAGGCTCAGCTCTGTGACAACGTCGGTTTTCATATCTTGGTTTTATAATTCAAACTTAGAACTTCCTATCTAATAACTAGTAGTAAGATAAACCACATTTTTTTTAGAACCACAAAATCTAGTATAATTGTTAATACCATTTTCAAGGTAAACAGTTTGGCGCCCACCGTTGGGGCTAAAAATTGTCATGCCCCAAAATCGAGGGACGAGACCGGCGCTTAACCGGATGAGCCCGGTCAAGCGGACCTGGATTTCCCTTTATACCCAACGCATTTCCCCGTGTTCATAATGTACATTTTATAAGTGAAACAACAAAATAGAATCAAAGCATGCGTTTACAACATAAATCCCTTTCTTCTTTTAGCATTTTCAATATTTAATCTTCCCAAAACATACATTTTAAAATACAACACTCCCACACGGGATCGTGATTATGAACGAGTACGACAACTACCCAAAATACATATAGACCACCCACATAATGTCCATGGAGCCTCTAGGAGTACGGAGAAGAATATATAGACCTGCCGACAACAAGGCCCCGGCTATACCTCAAAAGAAATGGCATATACAAAATAAGACAACATGTACTACACATGGCCCCGAGAGGAAGTGGGACTCACCAAAGCTGCTGAAGAGATGGAGGGAAGGCACCACTATCGGCGATCAGAGCTACCTGATATGGAACCACCTACATCCATATAAAAGATGTAGTGCCCCCGGCAAAAGGGACGTTAGTACCATTAAATAGTACTAGTATGTATAAACAAACCTACTCCAGATAGGATAAACAACATCAGTTAAACATGAACAGAGGAATCATACAACAGTACACTGAAACATGGAGAATCATAACAAGAATTACCACATCCCACATCCCGTTTTTCCACCTTTTGGTTAATGTACTTTTAGGTTTCGTCTTGTCATTATTATTACTGATCCATCGTGTCGTTGTCACACGGAGTCTGATCTCTTCCCGATCGGTTAAGCCATCCTAGGCGAGGTCAGAATTTCAATCACATCACATATAACCACAGTGACTTGTTCTCACGGAGTTTGATCTCTGCCCTAATCGGCTAGGCTAACATCGTGGCTCGTGCACAACACACGGAGTCCGATCTCTGCCCGATCGGCTAGACCATCTCAACTGAAAACAGTGAGGAAAATAATCATCATCAAATCATAATCATATCATAATATCAAGTCATCCATGTGTACGTCATGGAGTCCGATCCCAGCCAGACCGTATAGGTCTTCTCACCCCTAGGACATTCTCCTGGTACAATTATGGATGTTTTAGGTCACTTACATCATTTTTAAACTTTTTTTCCCCAACACATATTGCTCTTGGATTCATCTTTCATATCATTAGAGTCCTTTAATTCATTTTATTTCAAGACAATTCATCATTTAATCCATATCCCATAACTATCCGATCCATTAATCCATATTTTGCAATTTCCCAATCCATTGTTTCATGTTTCATAACAGTTCAACCCCATGTTTCACATTTCACATCAGTACCATATCTTTACTCATATTTCATGACAATCCACCCTTTTACATTTTTCACATCCATCATATAATAGGAGCACACACAATAGGAAAGAACATGATGGTCAACATGCATACATTCCACTAGCAAGACATCATGGTGGTAGAATATAGCAACATGGAAACAAGAATTCCTAAATTAAGCACATAGAGCACAAAATTTCCATAGAAGGTCAATAAGAGAGTCATACCCATAAAATGACCACAACGGGCTTATCCTATGAGGATTACGGTTAGCCATACATACCTCGAGTTGGAATTTCGCTTTTATCTTCTATCCCAAATCACCTGACCTTCTAACGCCTTCAATCTAATTTACAATGTGACACATTAAAACTTAGAGTTAGGAACCTTGAACTCATTTGGGCATTTTTTCAAATACTATGTGGTCCTTTAGATTAACTAGCCCCCTTTTTAGTGAAAGGTTGCCCTAGCCTACTTCCCTTTGCTAGATTATAGAAGATTATTCACATGCATGCAAGGTCTTAACTTTTCTCTTCAAGAACCAACCTATGTGTGTTCTATTCTAACTAAAATATGAGAATTTGGAGAAATGGGATGAAGACTTACCTCTTATGGTAAAGAAGATGACGACTACTGGATTAATTCCAGGCTTGAGTAGAGATGGAGGACTAATTTGGGGAAGATAAGGTCTTCTCTCACTAGAACCCACTCTCACTTCTCTCTATTTTGATCAGATAGTCGATAAAAATAAAGGGGAGGGGAGTTTTATTAAACAGGGGGTCGGGTTTTAAAATTAGAAATTAGAAGCCCCGAAGCAGGTATGCAGTCATGAATGCGATCACATTCCTGTTATGCGGTCCGCATACCTGTCGCATACATGGCCTTCAGATGGGCCAAAAAGGAAAATAGACTGCCCAGGTATGCGACCACTATGCGATCCGCATACCTGTTATGCGATCGCATAGTGCGTCGCATAACTCCCTGCGCAAAAATAGAGGTGCAAGAATGCGACAACTATGCAGCCCGCATAGCTGTCCTCAAAATGGAAAGCAACTGCCCAGGTATGTGACCACTATGCGGTCCGCATACCTGATCTGCGATTGCATAGTGGACCGCAGACCCTCACAATTCTGGAAAGTTTTATCTTTTAAGTCCTGGGGTACTCTTTAGTACAAAAGGGTCCGTTTTAAGATTTACTACTGATATAACAATATGGGGACCTACCCGGGAGTTTTATGCTCGGGTAGGTCCCCATATTGAGAAGAAAGAGAAGTTAGCCTCCAAGTCATTTTTGAGATGTTACAAGCACAGCAAGTGGCTATTTCTCAGCTACAGAGCCAGCAAAAAACTCCAAGCACAACAACACCGGGAACAACTCCTCGAGTCGAGCAGGTACCAGATAGATCAAGCAACAATGGGTTCAGCATCAGAACGATGCCCGGGTAGGTCCCCATATCATTTTTAGATCAAGAAAAATCACCAACACGAAGAGCATAAAACTCCATCTCGAGAAGAAAGAGAAGTTAGCCTACAAGTCATTTTTGAGATGTTACAAGCGCAGCAAGTGGATATTTCTTAGCTACAGAGCCAGCAAAAAACTCCAAGAACAGCAACACCGGGAACAACTCCCCGAGTCGAGCAGGTACCAGATAGATCAAGCAATAATGGGTCAGCATCAGACCCCGCTATTTTGAAGATGCTCAAGGACCTCGCCAAAATAATTGAATCGGGAGAAAAGAAGATAGAAGCTAACGACAAAAAAGTAAAAACCTATAACTCGAGGGTCAATCAGATCCCAGGTACACCTCCAATTTTGAAGGGGGTAGATTCGAAGAAGTTCGTGCAAAAACCATTTCCATCGAGTGCGGCTCTGAAGCCTATTCCGAAGAAGTTTAGGATGCCCGATATCCTGAAGTACAACGGGACCACAGACCCCAATGAGCATATTACCACTTACACTTGTGGTATAAAAGGGAATGACTTAAAGGATGACGAGATTGAGTCCGTCTTATTGAAAAAAATTGGAGAAACAATGTCGACGCTGTAACGACCCGGCCGGTCGTTCCGTGAGATTTACCCTGTTTCCCTCATTTATGCTTCATTTTATGTTGTTCAGATTCATTTATGTGTGTTGGGTCGGTTGGTTCGGGTTCAGAGTGGTCCTGGTGAGCATTGAGGCAATTAGTCTCTCAAGGTGGCCTAATAGTTGAGAAAGTACACTGAGAGTTGAATTATTGGTGAACAACCTCGGAATGCAGATTTTTTGGCTTTGATAGCTTCGTTAGGTGATTTGGGACTTAGGAGTGTGTTCAGAATATTTTTGTGATGTCCAGTGTAGAATTAGGCTTGAATTGGCGAGAGTTAGTTTTTGGCGATTTCTGGTCGGCAGTGGAAAATAGACTATCGAGGTCGGAATGGGATTCCAAAAGTTGGGGAAGGTTCATAATGTCATTTTGGGTATGTCTGCAAAAATTTCAGGTCAATCGGAGGTGTTTTGGTTGGTTTCGGCGTAGTTGGCGAAATTTGGAAGTTTCAAAGTTCATAGGCTTGAATATGATGTAAATTTGGTGTTTTCATGTTGTTTTTGGTGTTTCGAATGCTCGACTAAGTTTGAATGATGTTATGGGTTATGTTGGTATGTTTGGTTGAGGTCCCAAGGGACTCATGTGTCTTTCGGATGGTTAACGGACAAACTTTTGGCTTGAAATATGGGCAGATTTCTGCTGGTATGAGGTTCTGGTTTCCTTCTACGCGATCGCGTGAGGATGTTTGCGATTGCGTAGAGTAAAAGAGTGGGGTAAGAATTTTTTTCTACGCGATCGCGTGGTTAGGATTACGATCGCATAGGTTGGTCAAGAAAGGCAGTGTGATCGCGTGGGTATTTTTGCGATCGTGTAGAGTATTCTGAGGCGCGTGTGTGGGGTGGAGAATTGTTCTATGCGATCGCGTGTATTGGTATGCGATCGCATTGGTTGGATGGTCTGTGCATCGCGATCACGTGTATTGGTATGCGATCGCATTGGTTGGCTGGTTTGTGCATTGCGATCGCGTGCCAAGGGCCGCGATCGCACTGAAGAAAAGTTAATGGCTGGGCAGAATGTTTTAAAAGGCCATTTGTGCGAGAATAGCTCATTATTCCACCATTGTTGGCGAGTTACTTTTGAGAGGATTGAAGAGGAAATTGAAGGGGATCACCTGAAGGTGAAGTTTTAAACTTCATAACTCCTTTATATGTCATTTTCCAAGTAATTATACCATAGAATTTGCTAGAATTAAACCTAAATTGGGGAAGAAGGGTGCATGGGAAATTAATTTTTCTTTTGAGGATTTGAGTGGACAATTGTGGACCGATTTTAGTGTTCTTGGTATGTACGGACTCGTGGGAGGATAAGGGTTCTTGTGATGTATTTTTTATCGGATTCCGAGACATGGGCCAGGGGCTCGGGTTGGGCCGAATTTCGAGATTCTTGTATAATTTGATAGTTTTCGATTGGGTTGTGTTCCTTAAGTATTTATTGATGATGTTGAACTGGTTTTGGCTAGATTCGGAGCAATCGGGAGCCAATTTGAGGGGTAAAGGCATAGCGTACTAGTGACGCGTCCCGGTAGATGCAAGTAATGGTCTTAAATCTTGTCCTGAGGGTATGGAACCCCGTAATGAATTATTTTCTCACTGAATTTGGATTAGCGCACATGTCGGATGACGAATATGTGGCGCGTACTAATTTTTGGATTGAAATAGGTCCTCTCCGCGGCAACTAATGAGTTACATATTTACTCAAAATCTAATGTTAAATTATGTTCTAAAGATTTGTGAAATATTTGGGCTGTAAGCCGTGTTTGGGGCTTTGTGCCATTCTGTTTAGACCCCTTTGAGGGCGTTTTACTGTTGTTTTCCTCACTAACTGTTGATGATTTTACTCAGCATCATTGTGCATACTATTTTATTTGAAACTCAGCCTGATTTACACTACATTAGCATTAAAATGATGTTTTCGGGTCGAGTACCCCATTCTAATACTTCTCTCGAGGGGCTTTTCATGTGGTTCCAACGAGTGTGGCCGAGGGCTAAGAGTGATGGTGAGGTGCTGAGTGATATTAGCGCCTGGGTTGAAGGAGCCCTTCCGAAGTCTGTACACACCCCCAGTGAGCGCACCGAGTTCGAGTGATTGAGTGATTGGGAGGCATGAGTGGCTGTGAGGTGCTGAGTGATGGTGACGTGCTGAGTGATTGTGAGGCATGCCCGAGGGGCTGATTATGAAACATGTTTTTTCCCGAGGGTCTACTTATGATTTTACTACATTTATTTGCATACCAAATCCTTTCTTTAAAGTTGTTAAAAATGTGCATTGTTTTAAGGACTTTTGTGAAGTTGATTTCTAAGGCATGACGATTTCGTATATCTATATATACTATTGGAAAGTAAGGCTGTGTATATTGTGACTTGATGACATTGATTTTTATGTGATTCCTTGCTACTTAGACCTGATTTATTTCCATTACTACTGAGTTGGCGTACTCACATTACTCCCTGCACCTCTGTGTGCAGATTCTGGAGCAGATATCGAGCGTTAGATTTTATATATATATATATATATATATATATCACAGCAGAGCCGGATCGTGGGGATATAGAGGTATCTATTCAGCGTTCGCAACATCTATGCTTTCTCTTCATGTTGTATTTAGCTTTGATTCGGAGTTTTGTATCATAATACTTTATTTTGGCTTATTTTACTAGATTCTCATGACATGTTGGCTCCGGGTTTTGGGGATGGCAGTACTGCACATAAAATTTGCCTATTATATTAAGAACTTTCTGTATATTGTTATGAATTGCTTGATAATTAAATGGGAGTTTCAAAAGGAAATAGTCGGCTAGCCTAGTTCCACGATAGGCGCCATCACGACCGGTTAGGATTTGGGATCGTGACAGTTTGGTATTAGAGCCCTAGGTTACATAGGAATCGACGGTCATGAGCAGGTTTAGTAGAGTCTTGCGGATCGGTACGGAGACGTCTATACTTATCTTCGAGAGGCTGCAGAACCCTTAGGAAATCACACTTTTAAAATTCTTGTCGTGCGAATCCATTGTATTCAGCCAAGAGCGTAACTCTTGAATTCCTTCCATGTATTCAAGCGCGTAAGAGAGCGCCTGGTATCAGTTGTGCATCAACGGCTTGTGACTTCCATGGATGAGATGTGACTTTGGCATAATGGTAATGGGCCAGTTTGGAGGACTTGAGGCCGAACTCATTCTGTGGCTTGATTGCTGAGATTTTTGTTGTGTGGGCACATGTAATTGGGGACTTGTATGTCGGTTCGTGTTCTTATTGATTCGAATTGGTGAATAGATGCCTATGTGGTAGGTGTGATTTGATGGTTAGATGTGTTCAGATTGTGAATTGTGTCGAAAGGGCTGGCTAGAAATGTGGTAAGATTTATTGAGTGTTTGATTTCTGTGTCGATTTGATATATGGCCTTGAGTTGTGAGTATGTTGGAAGAACTCTCATGTTGTGTTGTTGTGGAGTGAAGTGGATTTCTCTGTTGGGTTATGAGTTCATGGTGATGTCTTCGAGTTGATAATTTGCCCCAATAATGTTCATGTATTTGATTGACAGTGTATTCCAGCCGTATTAACACTCCTTGTTATTGTATTCATTGATGGCGCCCTGGCATATTTGCGTAGCCAGGAGTAGCATACTCAGTATCTGAGGATGGCATTATAAGGATTCAGGGAGAAAATGCTCTATGCCAATTCTCCAAGAGTGAATTTTGGCTCGGTTCAATAGAATTCTTGGGACACATGGTGTCCTGTGAGGGTGTCCATGTGGTCAGTCATGTGTGGGTAGAGCTTCCAATAGCTCAAGATTTCTGTGACCATCGCTCCAGTGTTAGTTTTGTCTTCAGAAGTGTATGAGGCTAAGAGGGCAGGGGTATCTCTTGCGAGTTGTCCTAGGGTGTGTGGTCCCTATGTAGTTCTGTAATAAGTTATCTTCTACCATTGAAAGATATGTTGTAATTGGGTTTTAGATCGCTTGTGGAAGTTGACGTGACTATTGCGATGGTGCATGCGAGATTGGCAATTGATTTGAGTGTTAGATGGTTTGGGTCATATAAGTTTATGAAGAATTTAGTTGAATCCCACCACAACATGGTGGCAGTGATAATGTGTGGGCATAGTCTTGTTTGTCTTGATCCTTGGCTTTGAGCCAAGTGGGGGAGTTCGTTATTGATAAGTTGATTACATGATTATGTGTGGTATTGGTTTCAGTTCGAGGTATATTGGTAAATCAGTTATGACCTGTAGGTATGGGGTTTGGGAATGTCACGATTAAGGGAAATTTCTTCGATATAGGTTGTAATGTACTTTGTTGGGTAATTGGGTGCTATTGAATGACTTAGTGGAAATGGTAAAAGGTGTATTGTGTGCAGTGTATAAATTTGCGTGTGGCTTCAAGTGAGCGGATTACTTTCCTAGTATGTAGTGTGCAAACGGGTCGGGTCATTTCTGTCTCATTAGTCAGTGTGATTGAGATTTACGTTAGAGGATGTCGAGACTTGTGGTATTATACATCATCACGGATTCTACATATCAGTATCAGAAAGGTGAAGGTAATGGCTTCAGATTCGCAGGAAGTCTCTTCAGGTTAAGTTTTTCTAATGTGGTGAATTTGGGGATAACTGAGGGAGTATTCAGTCGCTTATGAGCCTTAGATGGTATAGTTTTGTGCTTGGGTCGAGTGTGGTGAGTCTGGGTTGCAAATTTGTGGTATTATGGCGGGAAAAAGTATCAATTTGAAGGTAAGTCAGGAGAAACTTGGGTAAATAGAGCAACTTAGTAGTAGGTCGGATCGGCATGGTAGGGGATACAATTAGTTCTTTAGGGTGTTTCTTAAAAATGCTCTTGGATTGTTGGTGGCCTGTGTAGTTGGTTGAGATAGAAGAGTTCAGTCCTGATGGTTTGGTGTTGTGCAAATGGGATTTCGGATAGTTCCCGGTGGTTTCCACCGCGGTTAAGGGTGTATATTTTCTTATGGCGTGGTGAATTTGTTTCTAAAAGGGATCCAATGGAAGTTCTTGTCTAGTTGGGTACTTAGTTGCTTGTGGCTCAGAAGGGACCATGGAGTTCCCGTGTTTTTCCTAGGTTGGCATGGCGTGTACGGTATGTTGGGTGGAGTTGAGATTTGCATATGTGAAGTCACGATTGGGTTCTGGAAGGAAGGTCATAAATTCTTCGGCAACATGGCAATTTCAGATGACTAGGTAGATGATATCACCAATTGGTGCAACTTGATGAGGGTATATATTTCAGAAAGAGCAATTTTTTTGAGTTAAGGGTACTTCATTGGTATCGCGACACCCTATTGTTGAATCGACTGTTGATATTCAAGGTTGCTTGGTAAACGGAAAGATGATAGGGGTATCCCTCGTGGAACGATTGAGTATTTGGGATGTGTTATGTATTCAAGCGGTGGAGTTATGATCAGATATGGTAATCCGTACTTCTCATGGACTCCGAGACTGAGAGTTCTCATAAACATCATATTGTGTGGTAATGGATTGTGGAGATGCGAGCTGAGCTAGTCGGATGTTAGTATGTACCATGATTCTGTCATTATGAACTTTTCGGTAAGTTATCTACATGTTGCGGATGATCAGAGTTAATTTAGGATCACTGGTAGGCTATATGGGTGCGTGTTCTGCACCGGGTCGGAATTGTTGGCTTTGAGTTCTATTATTGAGAAAAGTACCATTCGACTGTGATTGATTTGTTCATGTTCTGGAGTGATCTATGAGTTACCCTTTGGTGTTGCGAGGAAGTGATGATTATTGGTTATATGCACATATGGTGCGGTTCTAATTGGGCTTTATAGCTAGATTTGAGTAAGGTAAGTAATTGGGTATTGCGGGATTGAGGCGTGTTGGTTATATACCTTCTGTTTCAGGTGGCATGGTATCATCCGGTTTTCCCCTGTGGTTAGGGTAATGCACTTTGAGTACTTGATGTCGAATTTCGAATGGTTATTGATTTTTGGGCAAGGTGTCTTGAAATATTCCAAGTGGACCAGTGGTTGGATGAGATCGCACAGTGTGGCAGAGTTATGTAGGGGTATGACCTTTGGTATCGTATTCATGTGTTTTTTTTATTTTTACGGTGTGTGCCAGGCTGTTAGTATGGTATGGTGATGGTAATTATTAATGGCAGGATAGTCCTCTCGTGTGGATCTTTTGTATAATTTTATTTCACTGGGGAATTGTTGATAAGTGCACGCGTTGCACAGGTGTTGGCTTCGAATTGTATCGAGGTGTCATGTTTTCAGGGTGGTTGTGATGGATGAGAGGGGGTTATTGGACCTAGAATGAGTATTTTCGGAATTTTCTACAACATATTTGGAAGGACTTATATCAAGAGTCGGCTTAGAAATCTGCTATAATTCCTGTTTGGGAGGGGAGAGTATCATGTCTGGCTGATCGGATGAATGGTTGTTAGTTCTATGTGCTTCTTTCATCATCGGCAGTGTATGGAAGTGTTGGATCAAGGCATTTCTTAATAAGAGGTGGTGTACCGGTATCAGATTGTTCTGAGCAGTTATTGTGGTTAAAGAATTATTGCTATGAGTGTTTGAGTCACGCGGTGTATTATGTGATTTCATCTGGGGTACGTATATGGCTTTGATTCAGCATGTTCAGGCTTGTTCAGTTTATAATTATGGAAATTTTGATCTTATATATCATTTCAGAAGTGGGGATTTGGTTCTAAGGTTATGGGCTAGGATTTGGATTTCGAAATTTTAGCGGTATTGTGTTATTAGACCTATATAGGGTAGGGTGTCATGGGAGCCCCCCCTGGGTATGTGCATGGTAAGATGCGTAACAGTTCGATAGTGTTGGAGAACAACTCTTGGCACGTTCGAGGACAAACGTATGTTTAAGTGAGGGAAGATGTAACGACCCGGCCGGTCGTTCCGTGAGATTTACCCTGTTTCCCCCGTTTCTGCTTCATTTTATGTGGTTCAGCTTCATTTATGTGTGTTGGGTCGGTTGGTTCGGGTTCAAAGTGGTCATGGTGAGTATTGAGGCAATTAGTCTCTCAAGGTAGCCTAATAGTTGACAAAGTCAACTGAGAGTTGACTTATTGGTGAACGACCTCGGAATGCAGATTTTTTGGCTCGGATAGTTTCGTTAGGTGATTTGGGACTTAGGAGTGTGTTCAGAATATTTTTGTGATGTCCGGTGTAGAATTAGGCTTGAATAGTCGAGAGTTGGTTTTTGGCGATTTTCGGTCGGCAGTGGAAAATATGCTATCAAATTCGAAATGGAATTCGGAAAGTTGGAGCAGGTTCGTAATGTCATTTTGGGTATGTCTGTAAAATTTCAGTTCAATCAGAGGTGTTTTGGTTGGTTTCGGCGTACTTGGCGAAATTTGGAAGTTTCAAAGTTCATAGGCTTGAATATGATGTAAATTTGGTATTTTCGTGTTGTTTTGTGTGTTTCGAAGGCTCGACTAAGTTTTAATGATGTTATGGGTTATGTTGGTATGTTTGGTTGAGGTCCCGAGGGACTCGTGTGTGTTTCGGATGGTTAACGGACCAACTTTTGGCTTGAAATCTGGGCAGATTTCTGCTGGTGTGAGGTTCTGGTTTCCTTCTACGCGATCGCGTGAGGATGTTTGAGACCGCGTAGAGTAAAAGAGTGGGGCAGGCATTTTGTTCTACGCGATCGCATAGGTTGGTCAAGAAAGGCAGTGCGATCGCGTGGGTATTTCTGCGATCGCGTAGAGTATTCTGAGGCGCGTGTGTGGGGTGGAGAATTGTTCTATGCGATCGCGTATATTGGTCTGCGATCGCATTGGTTGGCTGGTCTGTGCATCGTGATCGCGTGCCAAGGGTCCCGATCGCATTGAAGAAAAGTTAATGGCTGGGCAGAATGTTTTAAAAGGCCATTTGTGCGAGAATAGCTCATTATTCCACCATTGTTGGCGAGTTGGGAGCACTTTTGAGAGGATTGAAGAGGAAATTTAAGGAGATCACTTGAAGGTGAGCTTTTAAACTTCATTACTCGTTTATATGTCGTTTTCCAAGTAATTATACCATAGAATTTGCTGGAATTAAACCCAAATTGGGGAAGAAGGGTGCATGGGAAATTGATTTTTCTTTTGAGGATTTGAGTGGGCAATTGTGGTCCGATTTTGAGGATTTGAGTGGGCAATTGTGGTCCGATTTTAATGTTGTTCATATGTACGGACTCGTGGGAGGATAAGTGTTCTTGTGATGTAATTTTTATCGGATTTCGAGACGTGGGCCCGGGGATCGGGTTTGGCCAAATTTCGAGATTCTTGTATAATTTGATAGTTTTTGATTGGGTTGTGTTCCTTGAGTATATATTGATGATGTTGAACTAGTTTTGGCTAGATTCGGAGAAATCGGGAGCTAGTTTGAGGGGCAAAGGCATAGCGGACTAGTGTCGCGGCCCGGTAGAGGTAAGTAATGGTCTTAAATCTTGTCTTGAGGGTATGGAACCCCGGAATGCATTATTTTCTCACTGGATTTGGAATGGCGCACATGTCAGATGACGAATATGTGGCGCGTATTGATTTTTGGATTGGGCTAGGTCCTCTCCGCGGCAACTAATGAGTTGCATATTTACTGTTAAATTATTTTCTAAAGATTTGTGACATATTTGGGCTGTAAGCGGTGTTTGGGGCCTCGTGCCGATCTGTTTAGACCCCTTTGAGGGCGTTTTACTATTGTTTTCCTCACTACCTGTTGATGATTTTACTCAACATCACTCTGCATAGTGTTTTATTTGAAACTCAGCTTGATTTACTCTACATGAGCATTAAAATGATGTTTTCGGGTCGAGTACCCCGTTCTATTACTTCGCCCGAGGGGCTTTTCGAGTGGTTCCACCAAGTATGGCTGAGGGCCAAGAGTGATAGTGAGGTGTTGAGTGATATTAGTGCTTGCGCTGAAGGAGCCCCTCCGGAGTCTATACACACCCCTAGTGAGCGCACCGAGTACGAGTGATTGAGTAGTTGGGAGGCATGAGTGGCTGTGAGATGCTTAGTGATGGTGAGGTGCTGAGGGATTGTGAGGCATGCCTAAGGGGCTGATTATGAAACATGTTTTTTCCCGAGGGGCTACTTATTATTTTACTACATTCATTTGCATACCAAATCCTTGCTTTAAAGTTGTTGAAAATGTGCATTGTTTTAAGGACTTTTGTGAAGTTGATTTCTAAGGCGTGACGATTTCGTATATCTATGTATAATAGTGGAAAGTAAGGCTGTGTATATTGTGACTTGATGACATTGATTTTTATGTGATTCTTTGCTACTTAGACCTGATTTATTTCCATTACTACTCAATTGGCCTACTCACATTACTCCCTGCACCTCTGTGTGCAGATTTAGGAGCAGATATCGAGCGTTAGCTTTTATATATATATATATATATATATATATATATATATATATATATATCACAGCCGGATCGTAGGGATATAGAAGTAGCTTTTCAGCGTTCGCAGCATCTTTGCTTTCCCTTCCTGTTGTATTTAGCTTTGATTCGAAGTTTTGTATCATAATACTTTATCCTGGCTTATTTCACTAGATGATCATGACATGTTGGATCCGGGTTTTGGGGATGGCAGTACTGTATATAAAATTTGCCTATTATATTAAGAACTTTCTGTATATTGTTATGAATTGCTTGAAACTTAAATGGGATTTTCAAAAGGAAATGTGAACATGCGGTAGTCGGCTAGCCTAGTTCCACGATAGGCGCCATCACGGCCGGTTAGGATTTGGGGTCGTGACAGAAGGGGGCCATGATGTGGTATCATAACCTACCCCCAAACTCGATAGATTCATTTGCCATGTTGTCAGACTCTTTTGTGAGAAGGCACATGATGGTGCCATCAAGGTTACTACAAGAAGGTCCACGTCTTCAACATTAAACAAAGGGAGAACGAGATGTTAAGGGAGTTCATATCTCGCTTTCAGATGGAGTGAATAGAATTACCACCAGTCTCCGATGACTGGGCAGTGCAGGCCTTCACTCAGGTCTTGAATGACCAAAGCTCAATAGCTTCGAAACAGCTGAAGCAAAAGTTAATCGAGTATCCCGCTGTAGCTTGGGAAAACGTCCACAACAGGTACCAATCCAAAGTTAGGGTCGAGGAAGACCAGTTGGGAGCCCTCTCGGGTTCAGTATATCCAAGAAGGCTTTTGGCAAAAGAACCAAGGAATGCGGGAAGGGAGCTGAGGCTGAACAAGGAAAGGTAGCAACCGTATGTCGAAGACTGAAGAAACGCTTCAAGGCATAATATACCTCGAAATGATCGAAGAATGGACCAAGTCCAAAGCTCCCAGGGACTCATGAACAAAGCAGGGTTCGATAGGCATTCGGGGCTAGTGGATTACGCACCTCGATTGACCGAGTACAACTTCAACGTCGATGCTTCAGGCATCGTGTCGGCCATAGGCAAGATCAAGGGCACCAGGTTGCCCAAGCCCATACAATCAAATCCTTCCCAAAGGAACCCCAACTTAGTGTGTAAATACCATGGCACTCATGGGCACATGACTGAGGACTGTAGAGAACTTCGAGAAGAGGTAGCCCGATTGTTCAACGAAGGGCACCTTTGAGAGTTCCTCAGCGACCAGGCCAAAAATCACTTTCGAGAAAGAGATGCCAAAAGAAAAAATGAACCAGAGGAGCCGCAACATATCATTCACATGATCATCGGAGGGGTTGACGTCCAGAAAGGTCCTATGTTCAAGTGAACAAAAGTATCCATCACAAGGGAAAGGCAGACTCATGACTTAATACCCGAGGATACCCTCATATTCCTTGAGGAAGACATCGAGGCCTTATCCCAGCCTCATAACGAGGCACCGGTAAGTTATTTCCTTTTAAATAAGTTTCAAATTAAATGTGTGCTCGTGGATGCAGGTAGCTCGGCCAATATAATCAGGTCGAAGGTCGTAGAGCAGCTCGAGCTGCTCGACCAAATCGTGCCCGCCTCTCGAGTCCTGAACGGGTTCAATATGGCAAGCGAGAAAACGAAGGGGGAAATCATCATTGTTTATAGTGAAAATGGTAATTACAATTTAATTTTATTGTGTGGTTCTAAAAATATGTGATTTATTTTAATACCGGTTGTTAGGTAATACATGCTAAATGTAGGTGAAGAAAGTGAGATAATGATAAAGGGAAGCATAGATATGCAGACCGAGCTACAAAGGGACATGGTCTCGAGTTGATCAAAACAGGGCCTCGAGGTCAAGCTCGAGAGCTTGATGGAGAGTGGTCAGTGAGGGATTAAGTGCTTAATGGGCCTAAAAAATGGC
This sequence comes from Nicotiana knightiana, assembly GCA_005239525.1. Lineage (NCBI taxonomy): Eukaryota > Viridiplantae > Streptophyta > Magnoliopsida > Solanales > Solanaceae > Nicotiana > Nicotiana knightiana. Next base: position 48,761 of record ML401919.1, read on the forward strand.
CTCTTTGTGATCAATAATAAGCAATAAATGAAGAACTGTAAATGAAACACAATAAATGGAAATAATAAATCAATGGAATAATTCTAGAGAATGTTTGAGTTAGGGAGCAGAGGATGTTGTTGTTGTTCTATTGAACATAATATGTGTTACAAAGTGACAAGGTTTCCCTTTATATAAGAAGGGTAATCCTAACATAGTACATGTGTAATCATTACAAAGAAATATAGCTGGTATAGCTATTTAATGTAAGGAGAAATGGCTGGCACAACCATTTAATGGCACGGTACGGGCGTGTACTATCTTGTGTACTTTGTCAGCTTTAACCACGTGCCCCTTGTGGATTTCTCACCTTTTCATGTCGACCCTTGGTTTGTACTACCTCGAGGTCAAGGACCCTCGATGTGCTCCTTGATGCCGAGCTCGGGCCTTCTACCCTTCATCTTTATCGAAGTGGCCATGAAATCGGGCTCTCCGATTTTAGCCGTATACAGATAGTCCCCGCATTTCTTTAAATGAAGAGATAAAAAATGGTTTTGGCCTTTCGCCCCTTCGACACTCCTACTATGATGTCAGCCCCTTCAGAACATCAAATGATTGTGGCATAAAAAGATGTGCAATGGTCGCTGTCTATCCCAATTCTCGAGAAGCCCAAGAACCATCACATGTTCGACTTTCCCGCTTCAAGCTTGCCCAAAGGGCCCCTATAAATACTACAATTACTTGCCTCTTCATAATTTTGCATCTTCTTCTTCAAACCTTCAGATTTATAAGGTGTTCTCTCTTCTTATCTTCTACCTGCTCACGTTTTTCCCATCTTCTTACATCAAAAATCGACAGCTACTATGGAAAACACTTCAAAAATGATTTCTCAAAAAGAGGGAGCTGCTTCTACATCACGCCCATCTAAGGGAAAATCAAAGACCCCTCTACAATAGAGTAATGCATCCCTATCCCTTTCGAAACCATTTCTGATTTTACAATAGAAAAACCCCTTCTACACAGGGCCGATGCCAGCCCATGTCCCGATACATAAGTGTAGTATCGGATATCGAGAGGGTGAAACTTGACTGTCGCTGGGGGGAAGCATCCCGAGTAGAGATCCCAATGGCTGATGAAAGCATAGTCACCCACAAGGCTTGCTTTCTCAGTGTATACACATATTCCTTCACCTTAGGCCCTGTTGATTATTCTTCTCCACTGGTTGACCCGGTGATTTTTGATTTTTGTCACCAATACCGAGTGACACTCGGTCAGATCTATCCTTTGTTCTGGAGGATTGTATATATTTTTTTTCCATATTACCAATATGGTCGATGGAATGGCATTCACTCTCGACCATTTGATCAGACTATATAGCCCTCGACTCTTCCACGGGGGCCTTATTAAATTACATCATCCATTCACAAAGGCGTTCCTCGCCTGCATCGACGAGCATAAAGATCTGGTATGGATGATCCGGTTCGTTAGAGTCTGAACCTCTGACATCATCCCTGTTGACAGAATGCCATTCCCGGAGGAGTGGAATATGAAACATAAGTTCCTCTGAATCGACCTTGCTTTCATTGTCCTTTCCTCTTTTGGCTGATTTTATTTTAATTGTGTAGCCACTGTTTGGTTCCCTAATGTGGTTCAGGACCTTCCGGGGTGGATAAAACACTTAACTCTGATTTCCCATACAATGAACGTGTATGGCGTGAGCTGGCAGGCCAAGAACCATGGTACGTTATTTTTGCTACTACTTTCACATTCTTTGTGAGAATTTTTGATGATGATGCTTTTTTGACATGATATATTTGTGCAGGCCTTGGTGAGGGCGTGTTGATGAGGCCGCCCCACCTTGTGAGGAAGAGGCCCCGACAGTCACCAAAGAAAGAAAGAGAAAGAAAGAGGCCCCGACGGGGTCCCCAAAATCAAAGAGGCTAAAGACTCGAAGGCCTAAGAGCGATGCTACGGTCTTGTCTTTGATGGCCGCTGAGAGCTTGCGGACCGAGGAGGAGAGCGACGATGCCTTCCCTTTGGTACAAAGGGCAAATCAAAGAGCTGAGGCTTCGAGGGTTGTTGAGGGGTCGCCTGTTAAGCTTGAGGCGGCCGATGCGAGTCTACCATTTATAGAGGAGACCCTCGAGGAGGGTTTGGGCGCAGTCCCTGATACGCTCATCGAACATGGCGTAGTCCGTGTTGAGGAGCTCGAGGAGCTTACTACTGAAGCTTTCCGATGTAGGGGAGAAACCTTGATAGAGGCCGACATCGCTGGTGGTCTTCATCCGGGCCCGCCATTCTCTCCAGGGGAGATACGGGATGATCAAGTTAGGGGTGTCCCTGGTCCGGAGACCTCTCGTGGAAAGGATGACGCATTTAGAGATTACTTAGAGGGGGTAGAAGAGGAGAACGATGTTGATGCCCCAGGTGCCCTCGAGGAAGATGAGAGGCTCCAAAAGCAGGTGACTTTTGAGAAGAATATACTTATTCTCTGATCTTCTATTTTTGTTTTCTGATTTCCCTTCTCTGTGTTGCAGGTCAAGAAGTTATATGACCAGGCCTTCTCAAAGTTGCACGATGAGTTGATTCATCATGGAGATGAGCTTCAAAAGCTTATGGCGGGGATGGTCGAGCTCGAGGCTTTGTATGCTCGAAGAGAGGAGGAACTGACCGACCTTCGGGAGAGCTTGGAGAGAGCACTTCCGGAGAGGTCCGATTTTTCCGAGCAGGTATGTTAGTGTCCACTTTATCACCTTTTAGTCGTAACATTTGGTGCTGATTAACTTGCCTTTTGCTTCTCAGATTACGCAGAAGGATGCCCTGGTGGAGCGGCTTTGAGAGGAGGTTGCGGCCAAGGACGCTGAAGTCATGGAGCTGGCTCGGCTGAATGATACCGCAGCTTCAGAGAGGGAGATGCTTCGGGGGAAGCTATCCTCGGCCCAAGATCTTCTCTGAGGTGCTCAGGATGAGGCTGCTACACTATCTGCGGCCAAGGCCGAGGCCAGTGAATATGTCTCCTTATACAAGAGGGATGCCGCTGCTGCAAATGAACGGGCAAGGGAGATATATGAGAAGGCCGAGCTGAAGCTGACTCAGGAAGTTGCCTATGCTCGTGCACAAGCCAAGAGGCAGGCCCTCGAGGAAGTGAGCACCAAAGATGTCTATCTCTCTGCCGATATCGAAAAGTCAAGGGCCCTAGAGGAGGAACTGACTATGCCGGGTAAATCGGACGAAGCCTCCAAAAGTGGCTCGGACAGCGGTAGAGGCATAGAGTACCTTTTCTTACATTTTGCTTTTTCCTTCCTTTTGTACATGGGACCCTTCGGGGGAACTCTTGTAAAACACGCTTGTGTAAATATATTTTTGGAAATAGAACATTTTTTTCATATTTTGCATAAACTTAGTTCTATAACCCTTTCCCCACAATATGACTTTTATGCTTCGATTCTTTGCTTCCTCGAAACTCGTAGTTGCGATAGGAGGTCTCCTCGAGATCGGGCACCTTATCGAGGTTAGTTCGGCTTGTGAGCTTTGATTCCTCGAACCCTCCACGACGGTATAATTTATGTGATGTGACCATGAAGTGACCAAAGTTGCCCTACCGGTACACTTCCCCAAATGCTATGACGACTTGTCAGAAATTGAATGGCCTTTAAGGCAGTTGGTTGGACATCTTTCATTCAATAAATATTCCTGTTGATCCTTCATTCTAACTCTTGCACATTTGCAAAAATCCTCAGCTTTTCTTTCAACTTTCTCATTCCTTTTCCATTTTTGCAAAAATGGGTTCCGCCCCCGATTTTTACCTCTGCTTTGAGTAACCATGGCTGCCATGCCCGAATATGCTCACCAAGAAGAGGGAAATTCTTCCTTTGTCCTTATCCCAACCGGTGGTACAGCACCGGCAAATGGCGAGCTGACCCCGTACTGCTTTGCTCTGAAAAAGGACATTGCAATAGAGAAACCCTATGATGCCCCGTGCCATCAAGAGCATGCCTCGAGGTTCGTTTGATCGATAGGAAAACACCACCTCTAGGCCGTGAGGAGAGACTGCAGATGGGGGAAAAATGTGGTGTTGTAGGTACCCTCTCGAGAAGAAAACGTTATGACTTATGTAGAGGGATTCCTGACCGCGTACACGTATCCATTTACATTAGGCCCCATTGACCGACTTGTGCTCGGTATGATATGTAGCTGGCGACTCGGGCTTTTACGCCTAAGGTCGATACGACTTTAAATGTAGCGAGCAACTTGAGCTCTTATTCTTTTTTGGCCCTGAGGCGCTTTAGTTAACCGTATCAGGCTTAGCCTCCGAGTCGGGTGTCGACTCGAGCTCAACAGCCCTCAGGTTTTTAAATTGTCCCGGAGGTGCTTTGTGTAGGTATGACCTGTAGCTAGCGACTCGGGCTCTTACGCGTAAGGTCGATATGATTAGCTGGCAACTTGGGCTCTTACACTTTAGCTTGGTACAACCTTTAATATAGTGTGCGACTTGGGATCTTACGCTTTAGGTTGGTACAATATTTATTGTAGCGGGTGACTTGGGCTCTTACGCTTTAGGTTGGTACAACCTTTAACTGGTTCTTTTCGAAGTCTTTCGAAGTAAATGGAGGCCTGTGATTTTATGGAAATAGTTAGACGTCTCTGAGTTGCGTTAGTTTGGCCGAAGCCTTATGACTTTGGTCATATTGTTTGGCCGTAGCCTTTTAGTCCCTGAGTGAGATAGCCATGGCATCTATATCGAGGTTTATACTTTGGGTCGGTATGACCTGTAGCTGGCGACTTGGGCTATTACGCATAAGGTCGATACGACTAGTTTGCGACTTGGGATCTTATGCTTTAGGTTGGTACATCCTTTCTTACGTTCTTATATTTTGATGTTGCCTCATGGAGGGCTTACGAGTTCAAAGTTCCCGGCTCTGAGGTCTTATGGCTTCGAATTTGATAACCGGATGAGCCGTCTGTCAGGGGTAGTCCCCGAGTCGGAATTAATGTTGCCTTGAAGAGGGCTTATGCTGTTGATATTGCCTTGTGGAGATCTTATGAGTTCGAAGTTACCTACCCTGAGGTCTTACGACTTCGAATTTTTTGGCGACTCGGTGGAGTGACTGTCGAGGACAGTTCCTATGTGCTTGCTAGATTTTTGGCCCTGGGATGTCTCTTGTGAAAATGGAGTTACTTGGTACAATTATACATGTTTTTTCCATTGAGGGTTCGATTATTCTATGCGGATATGATTCATTCGACCGTTTGATCCGATACATCATTCTCCTATCGAGACCCTCTTCGGCTTATTTCAGTGATCTCCCGGGGGAATGCCCCTCAGTATTCGAGGTTGATCGAAGAGAAGCCTTGGATACTTGGCGAGTTCTCCTTAGGTAGCATATGGATGTTGCCTCGTCAAAAACCTCACCGGTAAAACCCTTTTGGGATAAAATCCGATGTGAGAGAAAAAGAGTGCAACGCATGCTTTCAAACCTAAGGCCTTCGATGTGGGAGTGCTTTTGACTCATTTCAATCGAACACTTGCACGAATGTTAGTGTATAGTGTTAAAGGAAAAGGGATAGGGTTATACCTTAGTTGTGATGGCGCTCGAGCCTTGATACACTTTGGTTATCAGTTCCGAGGACGCGACACGGTCCTTTGTTTGTCCCTACGAGGATGTAGTTCATGATTTATACTTTGTTGGTAGCTTGTTTTTTGTCACCTTCGATGTAGAAGGTGCCGGTGCCACGTCGTGCACTGCGAACATCTCTTTTGCTGAGTGCTACTCTCCATATACTATTTTTAATCCATCCATTGTAGGGAAGTTCATCATTTGGTGAAGGTTTGACGGCACCGCCCTCGTATTGTGGATACATGGTCTTCCAAGCAATGCGTTGTACCTCATGTCACCTTCGATGACATGAAACTTGGTGTCCTGAATTGTGCCGGCCACATTGACCAGGAGAATTATTTCTCCTTTCGTTGTTTCGCTTGCCATGTTGAACCCATTGAGGACTCGATATGGGAGTATGATATGGTCGAGAAACTCGAGTTGCTCTACCACCCTCGACCAAATTATGTTGTCCGAGCTACCTGGATCCACGAGCACATGTTTAATTTGAAATTTATTGAAAAGAAAAGAAATTACCAGTGCGTTGTTGTGAGGTTGAGACAAGGTCTCGATGTCTTCTTCGCTAAATGAAAGGGTGTCTTCAGGTACGTAACTCCGAGTTTTCTTTTCCCTGGTGATAGATACTTTCATTTGCTTAAAAACGGGTCCTTGAGGGACGTCGAACCCACCAATAATCATGTGGATGACATGTCGTGGTTCTTCTGTTTCATTTTTCTTGTTTGCCTCTCTTTCCCGAAATTGATTTTTAGCTCGGTCGCTGAGGAATTCTCGAAGGTACCCTTTGCTGATCAGTTGGGCCACCTCTTCTCGAAGTTGTCTGCAATATTCGGTCCTATCACCGTGGGTATCGTGATATTCGCATATCAAGTTGGGGTTCCTTTGTGAAGGATCTGATAGCACGTGTCTCGACCATTTGGTGTCCTTGATCTTGCTAATGGCCGATACGATATCTGAACCATCAATGTTGAAGTTGTATTCAGATAGCCGGGGTGCCTCTACCGGTCGTGCATGCCTGTCTAACCCCTCTTTTCTCACGATTCCCTGAGGATTCTGTCCTCGGTCCATCCTTGGATCACTTCGAGGTACGTTCCGTCTGGGGATGTTTCTCTGATTCTCTACATACGATTGGTATCTTTCTTTATTTGGCCTTGGCTCTCTTTTTGGAAGCCTCGATTCCTTTGCTAGAACTCTATTAGGATACACCGAGCCCGATGGGGCTTCCAACTGGTCGTCCTCGACCCTGATCTTCGAGTGGTACCTATTGTGTACATCCGCCCAAACTATGGCGGGGTACTCCCTTAAATTCTGCTTTAGCTGTTTCAAAGCTATCGAGCTTCGCTCATTCAAGCCCTGAGTGAAGTCTTGCACCGCCCAATCGTCGGAGACCGGTGGTAATTCCATTCGTTCCAATTGAAAGAGGGACACGAACTCCCTTAAAATCTCATTCTCCCTTTGCTTGATTTTGAAAACATCGGATTATCTTGTAGCGACCTTGATGGCACCACCATGTGCTTTCACAAAGGAGTCTGCCATCATGGCAAATAAATGTATGGAGTTCGGGGGCATGTTATGATACCACATCATGGCCCCTTTGGATAGTGTTTCTCCGAATTTTTTCAACAGAACAGATTCAATTTCTCCGTCTCTCAGGTCGTTCCCTTTCACAACACAAGTGTAGGCAGTGATGTGCTCATTAGGGTCCAAAATTCCGCTGTACTTTGGGAAATCAGGCATTCTGAATTTCTTCAGGATAGGCATCAGAGCTGCACTTGACGGAAATGGCTTCTGCACGAACTTTTTAAAAATCTACACCCTTTAGGATCGGGGGTGCACCTGGGATCTGATTGACCCTTGCGTTGTAGGTCTCCATTTTTTTGCCGTTAGCCTCTATCTTCTTTTTGCCTGATTCAATCCTTTTTTGCGAGGTCTTCGAGCATTTTCATAATGGCGGGGTCGGCTGCTGACCCATTATTGCTCGATCTTTTCGGTGCCTGTTTGACTCGAGGAGCCGTTTCTGGTGGTGCTGTGCTCGGGGTTCTCTGATTGCTTTGCAGCTGAGCAATAGCCACCTGTTGTTCCTGCAACATTTCAAAATTAACATGAAGGCTAACTTCCCTTTCCCTTTGAGCAGGGGTTCCCTGTGCTTCACGCTGGTCTCCTTCACGAACGTTTCCGTCTATATGAGAGTTCACATTGACATGTTTAGCATTGCGTGAGCCTTCATCGACAGGAATTTGCAGTGGTGCCCCTTCAGGGTTTTGCGGTGGCACACCTGCACCTGAGGCAGCTGCGACATTTTCTCCGTGGTCCTCATGGACGTTGTTTTCAAGTGTGTTTACTGAATTAGAAATTTTCTAACCTGAAATTGAAGATTCTTGGACAAGAAAAAGTGTAAAGAATAACTTGTGTTTTCAGAAAACCAGCACTAAAACAATCACTATTCTTTTTAGCCCCACGGTGGGTGCTAGACTATTTATCGCGAAAATGGTAATTACAATTATATTTGATTATATGGTTCTAAAATATGTGATCTATTTAAATACCAGTTTTTTAGGTAGTAGATGCTTAATGTAGGTGAAGAAAGTGCGATAATGATAAAGGGGAGTAGAGATATCCAGACCGAGCTACCGAGGGACGGGGTCTCGAATTGATCGAAACAGAGCCTCGAGGTCGAGCTCGAGAGCTTGATGGATACTGGTCGGTGAGGGATTAACTGCTTAACGGGCCTCGAAAATTTCCTCTTTTTGAACAATAATAAGCAATAAATGAAGAACTATAAATGAAACAAATTAAATGGAAGGAATAAATCAATGGAATAATTGTCGAGAATCTATGAGTTAGGGAGCAGAGGATGTTGTTGTTCTTCTATTGAATATCATGTGTGTTACAAAGTGACAAGGGTCCCCTCTATATAAGAAACATAATCCCAACATAGTAGATGTGTAATCATTACAACGAAATATAGCTGGTACAACTATTTAATGTAAAGAGAAATGGCTAGCACAACCATTTAATGCCACGGTACGGGCGTGTACTATCTTGTGTACTTTGTCAGCTTTCACCACGTGCCCCTTGCGAATTTCCCGCCTTTTCATGTTGACCCTTTATTTGTACTGCCTCGAGGTCGAGGACCCTCGATGTTCCCCTCGATGCCGAGCTCAGGCCTTCGACCCTTCATCTTCATCGAAGTGGCCATGAAATTGGGCTCATCGATTTTAGCCGTATATAATCCTCCCGGTCAACGTAGCTAGTACGATTCACGATACCAAGTTCCATGTCATCGAAGGTGATATGAGATACAATTCCTTACTCGGGAGGCCATGGATTCATAGTATAAGAGCAGTGCCATCAACTCTTCATCACATGATGAAGTTCCCAACAATGGACGGTGTAAAAACGGTGTATGGAGAGCACCATGCAGCAAAGGAGATGTTTGTTGTACATGACGTGGCACCAGCGCCGAGCCCTTCCACCTCGGAGAAGTCCAAAGACAAGTAGGTAGCCAAATAGCAACCGCAGTCTGCACCAGAGGTTGAACCCGAGGAACGGGTGATCGGGGGGTAGTTGTTCAAGGGTGAAGAAGTCAACAGTTGAAGAGCTTCAACAAGCATCAGTCCGAGGAGACGGGTAAAGCATGCATTCGAAAAATGAGGTAACAAAATTTTCTCAAAAGACCCATTCCCATTGCCCAACATCGATCGTTTGATCGATGCCATGGCCTTCCATTGAGATCATTACCTTTCTCGATTCTCACCCCGGGTACAATCAAATTCGAATAAACCCAGAGGACCAGACGTCATGGAAGGCAAGCGGCTTCCAACCAACTGGAACGTATTAATGCCCAAGAGCTATCATCGTAAGGTATAACCTTATCCTTTTTTGTTTTATTTTATACTAACTCGTTGTAGGTGTTCGATCAAGAGGAATCGAAGCACCTTCCAGCTCGAAGACCTTGGGTTTTAAAGCATGCGTTGCACTCTTCTTTTCCTTAGATCGGGTTTTATCCCAAACGATTTTTACCGGCAAGGTTTTTAACGAGGCGAAATATATATGCTACCTAAGGAAAACTCGACAAATATCCAAGGCTTCTTTCCAATCAATCTCGAATACTGGGGGGAATCCCGTCGGAGGATATCTTTTCGAAGGAATCAAGTTATGCCTAAGAAGTACTCGATAGGAGAATGTTGTATTGGGCCAAACAGCCAAATGAACCGTGTCCATGTATATTAATCAAACCTCCGAACATGTACACCCATATCAAGTAATCGAAGAAGCCTCTTTGCTCATCAAAATGCTTCGTGCCTCAAAGAAGTTTATTACTTTCACGTAAAATGGCTCAGGGCCCAAAAATGCTCGACCACTCGGGGACTATCACCAACAACCAGCTCATCGAGTCATCAAAGACTCGTACACATAAGACCTCAATGAGGCAACTTCGAGCTAGTAATCCCTCGACGAGGCAACATCGAACCTGTAAGACCTCAACAAGGCATGATAAAATTTACAAGACCTTAAAAAGGGATAACCCCGACATTACGGCCAAGGCTATATATTCGAACTTGTAAGACCCCTAAAAAGGCATACCCTCGAATATAGACGCCAAGGTCATCTCACCCAGGGACTAAAGGCTACGGCCGTACATAAAGACTACAGTCATATTAAAAGGCTACGGCTGAATTAACACGCTAGGAGACATCCGACTGCCGCCATAAAACTAAAGGCCTTCAAAATACTTCGAAAATACTTTGAAAAGAACCGGTTAATCAGGGTACCCTCGGCATAAGAAAAGGAGCTTCGATAATATCATATTCGAACAATTAAAAGGCTTTGAAACAATCACCCTTCAATAAAAAAGGCTTCAAAATATAAGCCTTTGGGAAAACCTCACAAGGTACTCACTTATCGTCACATATCGACTTATAGTCGAGGTTCTTATTCGAAGCATTGAAGATTCGGACGAATACAAAACATGCCAAGGCATAACCAAAACTTTAAAAGTCTTTAGCCGAAATGGGGAAAACTATAGCCATATTAGAGGTCGAATCGACCCAATCTAAAGATCCTAGGGGCCAATTTGTAAGACCTCAATGAGGCAACACCGCACTTGTAAAACCTTAAAATGGCCTAACCCCGATACCAAAGCCAAGGCCATAATATCGAACTTATATAAGACCCCTAAAACGACATACCCTCTATATGAAGGCCGAGGTCATCCCTGCCGCCGAGTTCATCTCGCTCGGGGACTAATCATAAGACCTCGATGAAGAAAAATCGAGCTTATAAGACCTCAATGAAAAACATCAAAATTCATACAACAAAAGCAGAGACAAAGACAAGACAAAAGATCTCTTTATATAAATGATGGTACAAAGGTACATTTAGAACACATCCACAGGGAGCCTTTTACCGAAAAAAGACCTAGTCTATCATTATTATTAGGGACTTCGTCTTTTCCCTCTCGGGGACTTTGCCTTCATCAACCCCCTCGGGACTAGCATCTTTGCTAGATCCTTCCTCTTCATCTTCAACATCGGCTTCATCGTTGACAGAAAGGAGGAAATTGGAATTAATCTCGTCTGCCTTAGCCTGCTCTAACTCTTCCGAGAGATCAAAGCCCCTATCATGAAGCTCCTCAAGGGTCTCCCTTCGGGATCTACATCGGGCTTACTCATTGCTTCTTCTCTCTCGATCGTAAGCCTCCCGCAACTTCATCCGAGCGTTAGTAGCATCTTTTATGTAGAAAACCGCCCTCTTATTAGCCTTTACTCGGACCTCTTCAACTTCGGCTCAAGCCTCTACAACTTAGGCCTTCATCTTCGAAAGATCTGTTTCAAGTTTAGTAATCCTGCTTGTATGGACCAAGTTGCTTTCTCGAGCACTATGAAGTCGTATCTCGAGGGAGGAGACCTTAGCCAAAACGTTCCTTTTGGCTGAAACATGAACATCTGTCGGTGCCTTCAACTCATTGCATTCAGAATTAACCTGGTTGACTTCGCCCCGAAAGCGTTCCAGAGTCTCTGTCTTTCTTTGCAACTGAGATACCGAAACATTATTTTCCGAAGATAGGAGATGTCACACCCCAAAACTGATGGGCACGACCGGCGCTCAACAGAGTAAACCCAACTGAGAAAGCCTGATAGGTCTTATTCTACCCAACTAATTCGTGAATAAACAGGAGGTGAACTCCACTTATCACACTTCGTAAATATATTGTAAACAACATTCATTTTTGTTTCCATTAGTAGTTTAAGCCATAATAACCAGATTATTACAATTATTAGATATGAGGAAAATACATTCGCCAAATACTTACATTTTCCAACCCAATTCCATTACCCGACACCACCCACAACCTGTCTACAGAGCCTCTAAATACAACTGAAGAGAAGTATGGAAATGCCGACAACAGGGCCCTGGCTATACCTCAAATGAAAAGTACACGATAACCCAATGACGCAGGACCCCAAAATGAAGTGGGGATTGCTAAGTTAGCTGGAAGGAACATACTGCTATCGCTGATCAGTGCCGCCTACTGTGGAACCACCTGCATCGATTAAAGATGCAGCGCCCCCGGAAAAAGGGACGTTAGTACTGTCGAATAGTACTAGTATGTAAAGCTAAAAATCATCTTTCAAAATAGAATAACCATACAAGAAAAGAAAATCCATCTAAACATCGTGTCACAATCAATAACATCGAAATGCCCAAGTGAAACCTAACGATTGTGAACATACATGAGTAACACAAATGCCCTTAGAAAGATCAATAATGCAATAAGAAGAATTCAAGCATTCAATGAGAACCATAAGCACCATCACAACATCAATTAAGGAATCACACAAGCTTTCAAGAGAATCATTTTAACTTTAGCTTGGCCATCACTAGCATTAACATCTCATTATTCATATTGCCACCATACTTTTATACGGAGTCCGATCACGACTCGATCAGCTAGGTCGTCTGCCTTGGAGACATATTTTCACAATACCAATTTCTGTTTCAATTTCAAATCAATTTGTAACACTATACAAAACCACCATGTGTACCGCTTGGTGTCCGATTACGGCCCGATCGGCTAGGCCGTCTTACTCAAGACATTTCTATTTTCATCAATCATCTCATTTCTCATTGTACACATATATTTCTAATCTTCCAATGCTAGTGTCCCCAATCGTTAATTCATACCCGACACTAGGCCCAATTTCATAATTCAATTCATTTCCACATATTTCACATCAATATCAATTTGATCAACAAGTCGTTCGGTTCAAAACATCAAGGACACATGAGAGCAAACATGAATCATGGGATTATAGAGACTGTCAGATTCCTTTGCAATTTAACATATTTTCCATAACATCAATACTTCACCAAGTAACAACATAGCATCATGGAAGCATTTGAATGCATATGGTACATAAGGTCTTACAATACATATATGTTTGAAATGTTATTTCCTTCATCAATCAAGATTAAGGCTTACATAATTTATAGGGGAGCACCATAGAGGTTCGACTCCTAAGAAGAGGGGGCTTTAGCCATACATACCTCAAAGAGTTTTTAGGCAAATTTCACTTTTAGAAGTTATCTTAAGTAGTTGAGTCGAGGCTCGTGTCATAGTCTATTTCATATATACATATTCTCATTTCATAGGCATCGCTAGGCACAATTATATATGTTACTCACACTCTATTTCCCCTAGTTCTTTTAATTCATTTTCAAGTATCTTTGCAGTCTATCATCGGCTAAACACACTCAATCAAGGCATTTAGTACACATATGGGCATCTAGGAGTAATAAGTACATCGAGTTTTCCTCACCCAATTGGTATACTAGTTTTCATTAATATTAATGCTCAAAGCCATACCGTTTTAATAAGAAAACCATAATTTAAACCTCTATCTTTTGGAAATAAGCTCATTCAGAATAATCAAGTTTATAATTTTATACGGGATAATCCGAAACGTTGAAATTAGGGATTTGAGCCGATCATACTTAGACTTACAAAAACATTATGGAATTCAATTTTGAGAGATGAAGTTTAGCCAACATACGTGGTTGAGCTTTCCTTAAGTTTCTACAATACACCAACACCTCTAGCAATAATAATCTATAAGGCGAAAGCGAAAATCGATTAACAACTAGAAAGATTACCCATGGTGTAACTCTCTTAGGAATTTCATCAAACACCTAACATGTGAAGTAGACTACAAGGTCTGAAAATGGAAATTCCTTCTTCCCTCAACCAATTTTAATAGGAACTACCCAAATCAGTTCTTTAATATCACATACTACAACTTAGCGCCACATGCATGGCCTATTTCTAATCCCCACAACATATTTGAACACTTAACCTCTTGCATGCAAGTTCTGGAAATAGGACTTACTCGGATGGAGGACAATCTAGTGGCTATGTTATTTGATTCTTGAAGGTTTGATCAAGATTTGGGTGATTATGAAGCTAGTATCCCTCTTTATCTATCTATATTGCTCTCAACTATCTCTAAATTCAGTTGAAAACGACCCCAAATGAATCCCCAAAGCCTATTTATCAAAATGGGGTCGGGTTATGAAAATAGGAAAAAGAAGCCTCCAAAATCGGGCCTGCTGTCGCATAATGGACCGCAAAACAGGATTGTGGGTCGCAAAATGGATTGTGGAATTGGTGCCCAGAACTGGGCTTCACTGAGCAGGTTTGCGACCATTTTGCGGTCACATAATCACTTCTGCGATCGCATAATGGCCACAGAATTGTATTATGCCAGCATTTTGTAATTTGATGATAACTTTGTGTAGGAATGTCCAAATGGCGAACGATTTGAAGAGTTAGAAACTAGACTCAAATTACTTTCATTAAATAGGTTGTTCATCATATAAAAACTTATATATATATATATATATATATATATATGCTCGTTCAAAGTGTGTACTTGTGCAAACTCATTTGGAATTTTAGCCTATTATGAAATTTTCGAATTTGACTTAGACTTAGGCATATCCTAGATCCCATTACTTATTATATGACTTATACACTTATTACCATATACAATTCATTTACACCATATTTATAGCACATAAAATATTATAATTAGCCTACTTGGCACCCCAAAATCCTAAATTACTTAGCAAAATTTTTTGAGGCCTTACATTTTCCCCCTCTTAGGATCATTCTCCCTTGAATGAGAGGTAGAGTCCGCCACAAACACCTAACATAACATATTTTTTTTCTAACCTACCTCAAGTCCCTAAATTTTGACTAACTCCCAAATTTTTCAGATATTTCGGCAGTATATCCTTTGTAACTAGGCCTATCCACCTACCAGAGAACCACCAAAATCATCCTAACAACATATCCACAACTCGACAAAGCACCACAATGTATATACCCATAACACTAATCTCAGCATTACAAGCACTACATTATCATAATGATACCTGAACATGGACTGCACATTTTTTAAATCATAACACCTATAAGGTACCTTTCAAATCAAAACCAATTGTTATACAATCAAGCGAAATTATTTTCTTTCCACGACACTTTCAGCCTTCAAGGTGGCCTCCTCGACTTGCAGGCTTTGCCATAACACATTCACGAAAATAATCCTAACCCCCAAACTTATCTAACAAGGATGACAGCTAGATACCTCGCATAAGCTAACTATCCATTAACTTCACCTTCAATAATTTCCACCGGAATGATATACAAAGGATCTCCAACTACCTTCTCAGACATAGACATATGAGAACACAAAATACTTGGCGAACAACTATGTGGAAACATCATACTCCTAGTGCGGCCTAATGTGAAATGCACTTATGTAACCTTCATTATCAATTCACATAACATATTCATGGGAAAATATTGAGAATAACATGTTCTCCCTCCTAAATTCTAAATCTCTAAGCGAACACCCACACTAAACGTGTGATGACCTTCAACGATTACTCTAATATGTGCTATCATAAATTGACCATAAAATTACCTATCAAATATATGTGATCACAAGGTGATTCTTCCTCTTTGACATGTTTGAACCTTCAATACCAAATAGATCTAATACAATGAGGAACAACAGAGTTCAAGATTGGGCTGGAATTATTCAGGAATCCATTAATGTGCTGAGCTAAGTATTTCATGAGGTTATATGCTAAGAGACACGAAGATTACTACTAACAATGTTGGCGTCGTTAATCATTGTGACGATATTAATTATTAGACAAATGAAGCATAGAGGTAACTAGCACGCATTGATAATGTGGGAACCATGTATGTGATCTTGAGATCTAAAAGAAGTGGGTCTTTCTAGACATGAGATACACGGGAGTCATGATCGGGAGGATGAACATGCTAGCATCAGTTATCCTTGGGAGGCTACGAGTTATTCAAGGGATAGTTACAATTGTTCCTTTCCATATATGCCTTTGCCCGACGATAGTAAGCTCTACGGAGAAGTGGTCAAGTATGCTAAACCGGTTGTCTCCTTGAGTGTAAGGAAAATCAGTTTAGCTCAAAATGGTAAGATTATTCCAACATGGATGTGATAGAGACTTCAAAAGAATCACGTGAAGTTGAATTCGACTCCTAGCATTAACTAACACAAAGAATCTATGCCACAGGCACATGAGGGCAAAAAAGAAGTCAAACATATATGAGATTATCATAATCCAAACATCTTAATCATTCCCGGTGATTGACCCAATATGAGGTAACTAAAGATACGACAACTTGTCTTCTGAATCAGTATGATTATGGTATGTGCAAACACCCGTAAGCATATATTCTCAAACCTTTACGAGTGAAACCGTATAGTTAGGACATCTTAATATAGGGATGAAATCATGTATTGGTTAGAGGGGTTTTAATGGTTAACATGATGGTCCGGGGGGAAGACAAATAAAACCCCTATCCACCTAAGGAGGAGGAATGTCAAGGGTAGAAAAACTCCCCGCACATGACAATGACATGGTCAATGATTCTAGAAGTCGAGTGTGCAAAGGAAACAGAACCCAATGGGAGAATATAGAATAATCATGGAAGGTTTGCAGATGTTTATAATGAGTTCTCCGTAGACCTTAACTCGAGGTGTACCCAGATGCTAATGAAAGACAAGAAAACATAAGAAGTGGGCATTGTGCTATGATATCCCCAAAAGGTGCATTTAGTCTTGACGGAGAGCCTAAGCCTATTAAGGGTCCCTTATGAGAAAGGAAGTGTTATAGTGACACATAGGATGACACGTTCTCTCATAGTTATCGAACAAGTGTTTGGAAACTAGCTCAATTAATTCACTAACTGAGGAACACAATTAACACATGTTGTGGAGGTGTAAAGAGAAAATAGACATTTCTTATGTGCTGGACATGCTTCTTCTAAATTAAATCCCAAATTGCAATACAAGACCACGTCACAGGCAACCACAATACTAGGGACAAAGTGAGCTACTTACTGCGGGATGTCCCAAGTGGACAGTTATAATAAGATAGCGACACAAGATCTTCCTATGACGGAGATGTGAAGACCTAGATTTTCGGAGAGACTTTATGCACACTGTGACCATTTTGATTGACATGCATTCATATGATAGGTGCTAAGGTATGCTCTTATGTTACTAGACAGTGAGAAGGTTTTCATGATGATACTCGCAAGAGAGTGGAGGTATTGTTCAAACCCTAGAAGCCATATATACCAGTGAGAAAAGAGTGACTTGAGAAGGATCGCAACACTGGGATGCTTTTCATGGAACTTGACACCACATAGGTAAACTTTACGATGGTGCATGCAATGCTTTGTGACTCAACATCTTATTAAGACCATGTTTATGAGAACTCTTCCATATGGATGTACATATAGAACAAGAAAAAAATTTGTGTTGTTCATAAGGATGTACTAAGGGGTGACTTACTTGGTGACTTTAGGTTGATAGGTAAATAACTTAATCGATGCCCCTCAACTCCACATCCTTAACGTACGTTGGTAACATACTGATATATCACATGATCTGGTGGTTCAGTGACATTAATAGGAACAAGGGTACTCCCTTCAGCAACAAGTTCTACCAATCCCTCCATGGCTCGATACATTCTCCTAACAAACTCTTGGACAATATCCCTCATATTCAATGGTGGGGTCATTCCCTTCTTACTACTTCAAATTCATGAATTACTCATCTTGAGATTAAGACATAGCGAGGAAATTAGCTCCCTATCTTGAGTTCTACCGCACGATCTGGAGTATCAAAGAAGGGTGAAATTCCTAAATGTCCAAGGAGCTTCGTAATTATAGATGTGGTTGAAAACACACCGATAAGAAGGACTTGACTAGACACGGCTCAGAAACATCCAAGGACACTTTAAAACCTGAGACTCTGATACCAAGTTTTTCACGTCCCAAAACCAATGGGAGCGACCGGCGCTGAACCGAGTATACTCGACTGAGCAAGCCTTATAGGTCTTATTCTACCCAACTAATTCGTGAATAAAGAGGAGGTGAACTCCACTTATCACACTTTGTAAATATATGGTAAACAACTTTCATTTTTTTTCCATTAGCAGTTTCAGCCATAATAACCAGATTATTACAATTATTAGATATGAGGAAAACACATTCGCCAAATACTAAAATTTTCCAATACCCGACACCACCCACAACCTGTCTACGGAGCCTCTAAACACAACTGAAGAGAAGTATGGAAATTCTAGCAACAAGGCCCCGGCTATACCTCAAATGAAAAGTACACGATAACCTGCTATCGCCAAGTTAGCTGGAAGGAATATACAACTATCGCTGATCACTGCCGCCTACTGTGGAACCACCTGCATCTATTAAAGATGCAGTGCCCCCGTCAAAAGGGACGTTAGTACTGTCGAATAGTACTAGTATGTAAAGCTAAAAATCATCTTTCAAAATAGAATAACCATACAAGAAAAGGAAATCCATATAAACAATCGAGTCATAATAAATAACATCGAAATGCCCAAGTGAAACCTAATGATTGTCAACATACATGAGTAACACACATCCCCTTAGAAAGATCAATAATGCAATAAGAAGAATTCAAGAATTCAATGAGAAACATAAGCACCATCACAACATCAATTAAGGAATCACACAAGCTTTCAAGAGAATCATTTTAACTTTATCTTAACCATCACTAGCATTAACATGTCATTACCCATATTGCCACCGTACTTTTATACGGAGTCCAATCACGACCCGATCGGTTAGGTCGTCTCCCTTGGGGACATACTTCCACAATACCAATTTTTGTTTCAATTTCAATTCAATTTATAATACTGCACAAAACCACCATGTGTGCGGCATGGTGCCCGATCACGGCCCGATTGGCTAGGCCTCTTACTCAAGAAATTTTCATTCTCATCAAGCATCTCATTTCTCATTGTACACATATATTTCAAGTCTTCCAATTATATTGTCCCCAATCATTAATTCACACCCGGCACTAGGCACCATTTCATAATTCAATTCATTTCCACATATTTCACATCAATATCAATTTCATCAATAAGTCGTTCAGTTCAAAACATCAAGGACACATGAGAGCAAACACGAATCATGGGCATATAGAGAATATCACATTCCTTTAACATATTTTCCATAACATCAATACTTCACCTAGTAACAACATAGCATCATGGAAGAATTTGAATGCATATGGAACATAAGGTCTTACAATACATATACGTTTGAAATTTTATTTCCTTCATCAATCAAGATTAAGGCTTACACAATTGATAAGGGAGCACCATAGAGGTTCGACTCCTAAGAAGATGGGGTTTTAGCCATACATACCTCAAAGAGCTTTTAGGAAAATTTCACTTTTAGAAGTTATCTTAAGTAGTTGAGTCGAGGCTCGTCTAATAGTCTATTTCATATATGCATATTTTCATTTCATAGGCATCGCTAGGCACAATTATATATGTTACCCACACTCCATTTCCCCCAGTACATTTAATTTATTTTCAAGTACCATTGTAGTGTATCATCGGCTAAACACACTCAATCAAGGCATTTAGTACACATATGGGCATCTAGGAGTAATAATACATCGAGTTTTCCTCACCCAATTGGTATACTAGTTTTCATTTAGATTAATACTCAATGCCATACCATTTTAATAAGCAACCCATAATTTAAACCTCTATCTTTTGGTAATAAGCTCATTCGGAATAATCAAGTTTATAAGTTTATATGGGATAACCCGGAACGTCAAAATTAGGAATTTGAGCCGATCATACATAGACTTACGAAAATATTATGGTATTCAATTCTGAGAGATGAAGTTTAGTCAACATACCTGGTTGAGATTTCCTTAAGTTTCTACAATACACCAACACCTCTACCAATAATAATCTATAAGGAGAAAGCGAAAATCGATTAACAACTAGAAAGATTACCCATGGTGTAACTCTCTTAGGAATTTCATCAAACACCTAACATGTGAAGAAGACTACAAGGTCTGAAAATGGAAATTCCTTCTTCCCTCAACCAATTTTAACAGGAACTACCCAAATCGATTCTTTAATATCACATACTACAACTTAGTGCCACATCAATGGCCTATTTCTAATCCCCACAACATATTTGAACCCTTAACCTCTTGCATGCATGTTCTGGAAATAGGACTTACTCGGATGGAGGACAATTTAATGGCTATCTTCCTTGATTCTTGAAGGTTTGATCAAGATTTGGGTGATTATGAAGCTAGGCTACCTCTTTATCTCTCTATATTGCTCTCAACTCTCTCTAAATTCAGTATAAAATGACCCCAAATGAATCCCCAAAGCCTATTTATCACAATGGAGTCGGTTTATGAAATAGGAAAAATAAGCCTTCGAAATCGGGTATGCGGTCGCATAATGGACCGCAAAACAATAATGTGGGTCGTAAAATGGATCGCGGAATTGGTGCCCATAAATGGGCTTCACTGGGAAGGTTTGCGACCATTTTGCGGTCGCATAATGGTCGCAGAATTGCATTATGCCAGCCTTTGGTAATTTGATCATAAAATTATGTAGGAATGTCCAAATGACGAACGGTCTGAAGAGTTAGAAAATAGACTCAAAGATATTTCATTTCATAGGTTGTTTCATTAAATAAAACCTTATATATATTTTGATATTCTCGTTCAAATTGTGTACTTGTGTGAACTCATTTGGAATTTAGTTCCTCCTCCCTTCGGGCGTATAGAGTCTTTAGCTCGTTCGACTCCGAAGTGAGCTTCACAAACTCCGCCTCACAATGAGTTGTTCAGCTCGTAACTTAGAGAAAACCTGGTCGTACAACAACGTGACCTATAGTACGAAGGAAAGAAGTTAGAAAAACAAGGATCAGAACTCAAGGCACAAAGACTGTGTCAAAAATCACTGGTTTTTGGAGTTTTGCAGCCTCCTCGAGAACGACTGGGGCATCGAGATCACCATCCTCTTCAACACCGGTAAAAAAAATTTCCAAATGCATCATTCTCTCCTAGGGATGCCCCCACATCGGGAGTCTCCCTATTCTGGGCGTCTCATATTTGCCCTAGGGAAAATGAGGGGGCTGATTGAAGATCACCTATGGCATCAACCTCTATCGGGGTTTCCTCTCGCCCTCGAAGAGTCTCAGAGTACGGTCCTCCGAATTCTCCAACCAAGTGCTCATCGGCCCAAGTTGTATCCTGTTCAATGGTCGGCTCGGGGGCTGCATCCAAACTCTCTTCGAGGGTCTCCTCAATTCTAGGTGGGACCACATCGACCAACTTTGACTCGATAGTCTTCTGCCCGGCTACCTTCAAAGCAGCAACTCTTCATTTTGTCCTAAGTATCAGTGGGCAGCCATCATCGCCTTCATCTTCAGCATGAAGACTCTCAGCAGCTGCTGGAGTTAGGGCCGTTGCATCAGCCCTAGCCTTTCGTGCCTTAGTTCTCTTTGGCTTCGGGGACTCCGTAGGCATCTCCTTGTTTCTCGTTTTGTCTTTGGCGGGTTTTTAAGTCTCCACATCACCAAGAGGATGCAGTCTCATTGAAACGACTTCCCCAAGGCCTACATAAGCATAAAACATCAAATATACCGCCAAGAAATCTATTTATTAGGAATTTAGAAGTGACAGTGGTGAGGGCGTACCATGATTTTTGGCCTCCCATCGAGTCTTGGCCAAATCATGCCAAACACACTTTTCATATGAGGAGGTGGAGTCTAAGAGTTTAAACCAGATCGGGAGGTCCTTAACCGCACTTTGGAACCACACGGTGGCTACGCAACTAGAAGAATCAATTCAAAAAAGAAAGGAATTAGTTCAAAAGGGGAAAATAGGACATTTAGATGATAAAACATGCTCGATTTAATGATACTTACGTCTCAAGTTCCATTCCTCAGGGAATGACATCTATCGATAGGGATGAGGTCTGAAGTCCTGACTCGAACGATGTTGGCAAAAAATGCTTTGGTAGATCGACGATGTAGTTTGAGTAGGCCCCCTCGATAGAGACGAGGGCTATACAATCTAATCTGATGTTCAAGGGTGAAAGGCATCCCCTCGACCATGTTGGAGAAATATCTAATCAAATAGACGATTATCCAAAAAGAGGGATGAATTTTACCAAGCATCACTCGATATTGTGGACATAAATCGAGGATCATCGGGTCTATCGGTAGAGAAGAAGAATCTACAGGACCTAAGGTAAAGGGATACGTATACGCTGAGGAAACCAGCTTTGTGTGTAGTTATATCATCTTCCGATGAAGGGATCTCTACTTTTACCGCCTACCCCAGTGGAAATCTATTTTCACCTTCCCTATGTCGGTTATTTGACTAATGTACTGAGACATGGGCTCGCATCGGTCCGGTATCGAGGAAGGTTTATCAATTTTGAAATCGGAGGACGTCTCGAAGGGCCCAGGAATACACTCCTCAATACGGGGAGGTGCAGCTGTGTTTCTCTTAGATGAGCGTGACGAGGAAGGGGATTTCTTTTTTTGAGGGGCTCTCTTAGAAGCTTTTTCCATGGTTGTGATAAAATTTCAAAGTAAGTAGATAAAGCTGATGCAGAGATGAACACAGAAAGAGGTTGAAAATGGAATGTTGTTGATGAAGATTAGAAGGTTTGAAGATGTTGTAAAAGTGTATAAGGGAAAGAATTGAAGTATTTATAGGAGTAATCTAAGCATGTTGAATGAGTTGAAAGGGCGACCAATGTCGGTTCATGGGCTTTTCGAGAACCGTGTTGACAAGACCTCTGTACAACTTTTCTGCCACATCATTTAATGATCTCACGTGGCTGACGTCACACCAAGGATATCGAAGAGGCAGGAATTCAGGATCGTTTCTTATCATTTCATTATAAGAAACGCGGGGACTATCTGTATATGGCCAAAATCGGGGAGTCGGATTTTGAGACACTGTGGCACTCCACGCCCGGCCTCGAGAAGCTCGCAGCGGAATTTGAAGTTTGACTCCGAGGTACACCCCTCAAGGGAGCATATCAGAGGTTCACTGTGGCCAACCTCGGAGCAGTACAGATCGATGATCGTCATGGAAAGGTGGGAAATTCCCAAGGACACGTGGCTAAAGCTGACCAGGTCTACAAGAATAGTACAAGTCCGTTTTAAGCCATTATACAACTGTATCAATAGCATTTCCTTACCATAATTAGTCATGTACTATATTAGGATCCCCCCTCATATATAAAGGAAACCCCTATCATTTTGTAACACACATAAATATTGAATAAACAACAGAAAATTCTCTGCTTTTCTTGCTTAAACGTGTTCAACAATTGCTTTATAGATTTATTGCTCTTCACTTATTGTCTTCATTTATTGTTCTTCATTTATTTCCCATTATTAGCCGTAAAAGGCTATCCCTGAGGCCCCCAATATCATTATTTTTTCATCGATTGCTCATTATTAACTGCCCTTGCTAGACCTCGAGGGCCCCCTGCTCCAGCCAGCTCGAGGCCCAGCTCTGTGACAACATCGGTTTGCATATCTTACTTTTCTGACTCACACTTAGCACTTCCTATCTAATAACTAGTATTAAGATAAACCACATATTTTTAGAACCACAAAATCAAGTATAATTGTAAATACCATTTTCAAGGTAAACAGAATGAAAATCAGTATACAATAGACATGAGGGAAACATGGAGTAAAAGACTCGACATGTACGTTTGGCAGCTCTGTGAATCACTTAATATTGTAATGTCATGAATATGCGTATAAATGTCATACCTATGCATGAGTATATGCGTTCATAACATCATCAAGCCTCTGAGGGCATCCCATCATATCATCTCGGCCACTGTGGGAAAATCATCAACGTATACCAGCTGATCAGGTGGTGGTGCGTATATAACGCCGTAACCGATTCCATTATCCCATATACATATATATACATAAATATACGCGTATATAACACCATCTTGTCATGGGTCAATGTACATGTAAAAATGAATGCAATGCATGAGAATTATATCAATAAAATCTCTCGGAACGTCGTAAGACCATTATGCCTTTACTAATATCATGAAGTAAACTTTATCAACTTACGTATTTTCTGAGACCCATGAACAAATTATAGAATAATATGACATATGGGAATTCAATAACATAGACACCTCTAATACTTCTATTAATAGAGTCATTTATGGAAGTTGTGCATTTGCTCTTTTCGTTTGTATCGTACGGATCATGCCATAAAGAAAGAAGGGATAGACTTAACATACCTGGACTGATTCTCTTGAAAATTCCTCTAACACGTCTTTTGTGAAGAATACATAACAGCGGATCGAAGTAGGAAAAAATCCATATGATATTCGTTGTGCAATTTCTGCACGCCTCTTTTCTTTGGTTGAATCTGCATAAGCCTCATGTGTATCAATGTAAGTCCGGACTAGCAGATGTTCAAAACTCAGATATCTTTCTGTTTGCTCATGTTTGATGACACCCATCATGTTTTTTTGTCTTAAAATAGCCCGTGCAATATTCATCTCCCGAAGTTCAATAATTTTCAGAAGTATCTGCTCATACATATCCTCAAGTATATGTCTAGGAAGCTTAAGTTGAGCAACTTGAGGTAATACTGCGTCCTATCTTCCACTATTAATATCAGCAACAAATGTTTCAAGACTATCCACTGTATTCAGTGAAACTTGGCACTCATTTTGTAAAAGAGTCAAAGAATCTTGTAAGGTTTCAGAGAATTTGTTCACGTTGGATCATTGTTATCTCTTTGTAAATGGTATGTAAAATTTTGTTTTTCTTAACTTTGCAAGGTCTTATACTTATCCAATAAACATACTAAGTCATATTTACGTGTAAACAAGTTATAGCTTTGCCTAGTGACTCATTTTGCATAATTTTGCCACCTTGGTTAACCTTATGCTATGTGGCAATCTCAACAAGATTCTTATCCACTTAATAACATAATTATCTCAACCATTAATCAATTATCCACATATTTAAGGACTATCTCAAATTACTTAAAATACTACCCACTTTTAACATACCTTATACACCTTACTATCATGGCCACGTGGTACCTTGTATGGTACTAGTCCATAGTTACCGGGTATTTTAGCTCGGGGCCGTATTTTATCCCAAAATGCCAAACTTGGACGAAAATTTATTTTCTTTAACTTGCTTCCACTCTCACCTTCACGAATTTTCTCATCATTTGTTTTAAATAGCATAATCCTTATAATCTCCAAATAATATTTTCCTTGGACTGATATCAATTACCTTACGACAAATTCAACATACAATACTACATGGTGCAATATCATTGTAATTTAATACCGCGAAGCGTAACATCATCGTAATATAATACTGCAGGATGTAATATCGACGTAATATTATGGGGCATAACATCATTCCCCCCTTTGGAACATTCGTCCTCGAATGTTGATTGATGCTCTTATCATTTTGATAAATTATAGCTCTTGTGAATACCTTAATACTCTCATTGCCATTTAGGTAGTTTATTTGTGAATAAATCCAAAGGCTAGAGCATTCCCCCCTTTAAGCCTCTTTCTCACACCCCGACTTATAGTCAGAATCCTTCTAATCTCGTAACTATTGTTACCTTCTATCATGCATCTTGTACAACTCTAACTTTGTATGTGCGCCTATGCGACTCTTCACTTCTCTTTCCTCCAGCTTTTAGCCAATCTCTAGGCTTCACTTTGTGAACATATATAAAATTATGTCAAGTTGTCCCTCTGGGCATCATTAGCTTTAATTCATATAAGTAGGCCATACTATACCATAATTCTTACTTTGATTTATCGTTACTCAGGTCTGCTACCAAACTCCAAGTTACTCTCGTTGCTTATCCTATATGCATAAAGCTAAGTCTTTTAATGCTTCTTCATTTCTTTTCATCTTAAGACTAATAGCCTAATATCATCTCGTACTTTGCAGCTTTTGCCCATCCATTTTTGATTCACCTCAATGTTGATCTTCAATTTTCCATTGATAACTTGAAACTTCTTACGTAATATATTACCACTAGGGCTTACGTTGCATCGTGGAACATTTGAAGTGATTTTCCTGATCCTCCTGGGGGCGATACTGTACCTCCATAACCCTATTTCATATCATAGGCATCCCAATGTGATTCACCTTACATGGTTAATTTAATCTTGTACAATTCATGAACTCATTACTCAATCGAAGGCCCAAGCATCATCCTTTATTTATCACATTACACCCTTATTCTACTGCCAGGGCAACATTCCATTTCTTCTAAATTATATTAGTCTTAGACTCTTTTGAGTTTTTTTAGGCTATGTTGAGCTTTCAATAATAGAGAAACCATCAACTCATTTGTTTTCACGGGCTTAGTTCCGAGGACATCCATTTTCGTCACCTTCTCACTTGCCTTCTTCTTATCCTTACTCTTATCTTTCTAAAACCTTGTCGTTCTATCATACTTTAGCTTGCAATCGATTCACATATGATTTTCTTCTATGTTCTCAATCATGATTCCTATAACTTCTGGATCCAATAATTTGATTCCTGGTTTACTTCATTGACGTAACTCTTTAGTTTCCTCCTTCTTCTGACCGACCTTTATGTCGGCATAAGTTATTTCTCGATCTATGGTTCATGGTATTTGTTATGATGTTTAGCCTTTCGTGGGTGCTGAGGAAAATGCATGATACAATCCTTTAACAATTTAAGCCTTCATTTATGACATGGGCTAAATTCTTTCTTTTAGCGTATACTAGAATCTTCTACGGATGTATGATTGTCAACATATACGCTGCATGGATAGTACTCCAAAATATTAAGTGCGCTCATAACATAGCTAAATATGGATCAGTGATCGAATGATCCTTTTCGTTCCTTCGCAGTTTTCTTTAAACATAAGCTATTACCTTTCCTGGTCTTTCTTCCCCTTTGTTGGGTGCATACTTAACTTATCTTAGCTTTCGCGCATACCGGAATTTTTGTACAACTCATGTGATCTTAGAATATTACTTTTGATTTTTACTTCCCGTTCACTAGCCACAGTAGGTTCCAGTTTCTTATAGAGGACGTACAATGTTGTTGTGAAACTTTTGTTACAAGACCATTTCTTCTTTAGGTCACCGTGCTTAGGTTGAAGCCTTCTTCCTCATTTCCTCAGCTAGTCTTTCATTGTAGTACTTAGGGAGGACCCTCTTAATCTTGTAAATCTGTGAGCTTATTACATCGTATACCCAATAACATTTTTGATGTCCTTCCTTACCTACAATTATCCATAGTTACTTACCTCCACACTCTTGTGCTTGTAGGGTTACTTCTCAATTGATATTTTGACTGTCTTCCCAGTTGCACTCTCTTTTGTTCTCGTAACGTTCATACTGTACCTATAACTACCCCGACTCCTATTTGAATATATCTCAAGTATTTTAATAACATTACTGCGAGGCTGCATTCTCCATGATAGGGTTCACCATATTTATCTTGCATGATCTGCTGATTTGTCTGTAATATCTTGTCTAGTCATGACTAGGCTCTTCCTGAATCAACCACTAACTACTCGTTGGCCAATTCTCATACGCATATTCCGTGTAATCTTTCTTGGGTTATTTCCTTTTTCTTAACTTACCTCACGTACTGGCCCCTTATCTAATAATAACATTTCAGACGAGAACCCTTACTTCTTTTTCTTGACGTCGCACCTACATAATGTTCTGGAATCATGGCACATTTGTAATATTTGAATAAGCGCAATCTCATCCCTTTTTCATTATTATCGCATCCTTCCTTTATCATTCCATAGTTACTCGATCCACTTAATTCTAACTTACTGCCACATCATTCCATATTTCCCCCTTTAGGGGAGTACTAAGAGTTGGAGCTACGATGACCTACCTACATATGTTTTTCCTCTTCATCTTTGGCGTCCTTTCACACCATCAATGTCCCTTAATCACCTTGCGATAATCCTTCTGTACCAAGGATAACAAAATTCCTCACTCGCGATGGTGACACTTAGTGTAACTGGAACATACAGCCCTTTAAGCTTAGCTTTGTTCATATCACTTGCTTTAGGGAAGCGTCTCCCTGAATGACCATTCTCTAAA
Source organism: Nicotiana knightiana (assembly GCA_005239525.1). NCBI lineage: Eukaryota > Viridiplantae > Streptophyta > Magnoliopsida > Solanales > Solanaceae > Nicotiana > Nicotiana knightiana. The sequence goes on from ML401919.1 coordinate 76,933, forward strand.
TTTCTCATGAATCTTCTTCTGTTGTCCATCCTATTATTGCCGGAACTAAAAATTTGAAATTCTCATGATGCCGACTATTATCAATCACTCAGTCCTTAATTCATGTTTAATTTATCTTATTCACCAATCCATACTGCTTCTATTATTCTGGGATCTAACTTTTCCTTTTTGGTAATTGCATTAGAGTTGCAAATTAATTTCTTGAAATGAGGACATGACTGTATTGTATGGCCTATACTCTTTTGTTGTCCTAAGGCCTATCACCTCTCGTCTCTTCCTTCACTTGACTATAGATTCTATAATACTGTCATCTTTTGATCTACCATTGTAATCCATGTATCATATCATAATCATAATGCTTCATTAACTCTTTTCTTATTTCCCGTTAACATTTACGCCTATCACTTTGTTCTGAAAACTCGAACAAGACATTATTTTTCTTTTAGCTCCCCTTTGTTCCATCCAGTGGCTCTTCGGGTTGCTTAATGTTCTCGCTCTACCAGGGACGCGAGCCACACTAAGGTAATATTTATCCCTTCAAGGCTTCCAGTGTCTCTCTTTATAGAACTCATATCTAGTTGTACTATTTTAGAGTGTGCCATCTGGGTGTCTCACAAGGAGATCTATTATCACATTTGCATCATTCTTCATAAATATCACTTAATGCAAACAATCAATTCACCATTTTGGGTTACCCTAACCCCAGCCGGATCCTGATATCCCGTACTTTTCTTAATCTACACCTGTTAGCCCCCAATAAGGTATAACTGAGATGTGGTGGCCAATTTTACATACCTCAATTACTGTTGAGGGTAACTCATAATGATTATATTTTTCTACCGGAACTGTAACATTGATAATCTTCATTAACTGGGTGCCTCGTACCCTTCTTCACCTTGCTTCTTTTACTTGCTGAAACTTATATCTCCCTCCTTATTCCTTTTCATCGTAAGAGTGGATATTCACCTTGCTTCTTTTACTTGCTGAAACTTATGTCTCCCTCCTTATTCCTTTTCATAGTAAGAGTGGATAGGCATTCTTGCCTTAGGGATCCTTATCAAGAAGCTTACACATCTTAGTATACACATGATTTGATGAATACCTCAAATTCATCCATCATAAGCATGATGCAAAAATTGAGTTCATCTAACTCAATGTTTCCAATGCTATATCTCTGACCAACCATATTTCTAGAGGTAGGTATTGACATACTATGAATAAGATAGAATTAGAAAATTGAGTTCTTACAGCCGAGCTCTACCACACGATCTAGAGTAAGAAGAAAGAGTGACAGTCATAAATGCCATGTAACCTCCTGCTTATAAGTGTGGTGCACAACACACCCATAAACAAGACTCTACTAGACACGGCTTGTAGATTCCCTAGGATAGAACCTGGCTCTGATACCACTTTTGTCACGACCCAAATCGATGGACCACGACGGGCACCTAGTACCTTAATCAACCGAGTACCAACATAACGTATCTTTTCATGTCATACTATCATAGATAACTTAGCCGGAAGGCTGCGTTGAGATAAGTAGAATACAACATATAATACCATTTTATACATAAGACATACGGACCTATAAGACCAAAATAACTACTTGTATACTGAACATAGGCCGACAAGCCCTTACAATCTTTTACGTACATGACATCTGTCTACAAGCCTCTAAGAATACATAATTTTCATAAAGGTACAGATTCCCGCCATATCAAACAATTACACGTCTAATCATACTAACCAAACAAGCGACTCCGAAGCAAATGGAGCGCACCAACATCTTCCGCTGAGCTGATATTCTACTTGGAGGGCTCTCGACCTGTCTATCGGGACCTGCGAGCATGAAACGTAGCGTCCCCAGGCAAAAGGAAGGTCAGAACAAATAATGTACCGGGTATGTAAGGAATGTGTATACAGCCAAAATCAGGGAGTCCAACTTTGAGACCATTATGGCACTCCACGCCCGGCCTTGAGAAGCTCGTAGCGAAATTTGAAGTTTGACCCCGAGGTACACCCCTTGAGGGAGCATATTAGAGGTTCAATGTGGTCAACCTCGGAGTAGTACGAATCGATGATCGTCATGGAAAGGCGGTAAATTCCCAATAACACGTGGCTAACGCTGACCAGGTCTGCAAGAATAGTACAAGTCCGTGCTGAGTCATTATACAGCTGTACCAATAACATTTTCTTGTCATAATTAGGCATGTACTATGTTGAGATTTCCCCTCCTATATAAAGGGGATCCCTGTTATTTTGTAACACACATAAATATTGAATAACAACAGAACATTCTCTGTTTTTCTTGCTTAAATATTTTCAACAATTGCTCTATAAATTTATTGCTCTTTACTTATTGTCTTCATTTATTGTTCTTCATTTATTTCCCATCATTAGCCGTAAAAGACTTTCCTAGAGGCCCCCAATATCATTGTTTCTTCATCGATTGCTCATTATTAACTGCCCTAGCTAGACCTCGAGGCCCCCCTGTTCCAGCCAGCTCGAGGCCCAGCTCTATGACAACATCGGTTTGCATATCTTACTTTTCTAACTCACACTTAGCACTTCCTATCTAATAACTAGTATTAAGATAAACCATAAAATCAAGTATAATTGTTAATACCATTTTCAAGGTAAACAGTTTGGCGCCCACCGTGGGGGCTAAAAATAATAGTGATTGTTTTAGTGCTGATTTCTAAAAACACAAGTTAATCTTCACACTTTTTCTTGTCCAAGATTTGATTTCAGGTAAAAAAGTCTAACTCAGTGAATGCACATGAGAACAATGGCCTTGAGGCCCATGGAGAGAACAGTGCAGCGGTCCCAATCACCGGTGTACCACCATAAAATCCTGGGGTAGTACCAGTACCACTCCCCGTCAATGTGGCCTCTTGCAATGTTGTGCATATTGATGTAGGCTCTGATACCGACAGAAGTGTGCACGAAGGTGAACAACACGAAGCGAAGAAAGCTCCAGCTCGAGAAGAAAGAGAAGTTATCCTACAAGTCATTTTTGAAATGTTACAAGCGCAACAAGTGGCTATTGCTAAGCTACAGAGCCAGCAAAAAACTCCAAGCACAACAGCGCCGGGAACAGCTCCTTGAGTCGAGCAGGTACTAGAAAGATCAAGCAACAACGGGTCAGCAGCAGACCCCGCTATTATGAAGATGCTCGAGGACCTTGCCAAAAGAATTGAATCGGGAGAAAAGAAGATAGAAGCTAACAATAAAAAATTAGAAACCTATAACTCGAGGGTCAATCAGATCCCGGGTGCACCTCCGATTTTGAAGGGGGTAGATTTGAAGAAGTTTGTGCAAAAACCATTTCCATCGAGGGCGGCTCCGAAGCCCATTGTGAAGAAGTTCAGGATGCCCGATATCCCGAAGTACAATGGGACCACAGACCCCGATGAGCATATTACAACTTACACTTGTGGTATAAAAGGGAACGACTTAAAGGATGACGAGATTGAGTCCGTCTTATTGAAAAAAATTGGAGAAACACTGTCGAAGGAGGCCATGATGTGGTATCCTAACCTATACCCGAACTCGATAGATTCATTTGCCATGTTGGCAGACTCTTTACCAACTTACATATTTTTGAAACCCGCGAACAAATCATAAAATAATATGACACATGGGAATTCAAGAACATAAGCATCGCTAGTATTTCTATGATAGAGTCGTTTATGAAATTTGTTCATTTGCTCGTTTCATTCGTGTCGTATAAATCATGCCAAAAATAAAGAATAGATAGCCTTAACATACCTGGAGTAGGAAAAACTCTGTATGATATTCTGTCCATATGGATATATGAGTCAGATAGGATGTCATTAACAAAATAAGATGAAACCCTTTAGCACATCCCAGGGGCCAAGTAACCAAGATAATTAAAGCATGCCTATATGAAAAATTTTCAAAGCGAAGACTATGTTACTTCAACAATTCACCTAGTAATTTCTTTTGAAAGAACAATTCACCAACTAATACATAATAACAGAGACGCTTGATGGTCCCTTCACTCCAACATTAACGTCAAAATTGATTTCCTTAAACCATTCCTCTTCTCCTCATTTTGTTGTATCGCCTCCTCTATCTTCTCCATTACAGACATTAAAGGTCAAACAAAACCCTAAGAACTGTGACTGGAAATATTATTGAGAAAAAGAAAGGTCTATATCTCGGCAATGTATAATAGGAGTGAGCAACGTGTTCCCTTAACATTCGTTCTACGTGTAAACTATTTTTATATGATACTCACTACATATTGCCACTACATATTGCCACCTTATCAAAATAGTTTAAGAGTCACCACTTGAAGAAAGGATGGCTGCCACGTGGGACTATCCAACCTTACCCAATTACACTAATTAATTATTTAATTAGAAAATATTTTGTCACCCGATAATTAATTAATTACTCGCATAATTAAGAATTATTTTAAATTATTTATAATTCTATTTTATTTTTAACACACTTTATACATCTTACTATCATGATTATGCGGTATCATAAAAAATCAATACCTACATTATTATTTAAAATATCTATGTAAAAATATATATATTTTCTCAACTTTTAATTTTCCTAATCTGATATAAAGAGTATAAATTTCCGTACGTTTAATTCTTAAAATGATAAAAAGATAACCTTCTTCTAAGTTGAGGAGACTCTAGATGGAAAAGATAACAAGTTTTTAGTAATCTACTTTAGTTCAGTATGTAAATTAATAAACTAACGCCAGTAGTAAACGGGACTAAAACAAATTACTAGCTTCAATTAAACGTACTAAGGCAACCTACATGCAGACTCAATTTATTTAAGCAAATACGGTTAAACATAATTAAGAAACTTTAGTTACTATATGTAGTTTCAATTTATAACTTTTATTTACTTATTACTTCCTTTTTAGTGTTTATGGATTGATATGAACTGAATTTCATCTAAATATAATCTAACATATCTTGTTTTAGCTAAAGTAGAGGCAGAAACTTTGTTGTAATATATCCCTAAGTTAAAATAATATAGAATTTCATGTAAGATATAATGAGATAGTACAGGTTGTTCTCTACTACGTAAAGTTTGGACTAAACATTATAGAGGTATGGTTTAATCAACTTTTTATTTACTTCTAGTTTCCCCGTGCAAGCTGATAATACGTGTAATAGGAACATTTTCGTGGAGCGCACATACATACACAAGTAAAGTTTCCGACAACTTGATTAGTGCTTCTAATTCCCTAGTGAAAGATTCTGTTGCTCACATATGTTTGTCGAATACACAGTACACCTCTATATATAAATTAATGAATATCATTTCAGCCAGGGAGAAATGTAATGATTTTGAAACCACGACAACATCACAAGATGGAGATCCGGAGTTTCATTCTAGCCATGATAGTTTAATTCTTGCCATGATAAAGTGTTATTAAAGTAAATCTTTTATAGATGATTATTTCTCCAATCAATGCTTTAAAAACCATGAAGTTAATTTAATTTTTATTTCATTTTTTTTACAAAAAATATTTCACTCAAAATATCATATCAAATATATATATATATATATCAAGGTTGTTAAACTTACGGGATGTAACATTAAAAAACGGATTTGGAAGTTTTTACCATCAATTTTGGATGAAGAAGGAAAAAGGAAGTAAGTCTTGGCGGTTCTAGGGTTGATAAGGCGGAAGAACTGGTGGCAGAAGTGAAGAAGTTTGAAAGAGATGAGGAGTTGCAAGCAAAGGCGAAAGTCCTTAATGAGGAAGATAACCGAATATATATAGAGAAAGTCGGTAACTGTTCAGTGATACTAGTGGCTGACCGACACTGACATGCGTTTAAAGTTTTGGGGAAGCGAATCGATGGGACGCTTCGATCACTTCAAAACAATTATGTCATGGGCATGATGTCATCATCGGGGACTTCCCAAATTCGAAGATTCAAATCGTTTCTTATCATTTCATTCTAAGAAACACGGGGACTATCTGTATACAGTTGAAATCAGGGGAGCCCGATTTCGGAGTCTAAGTTAGTACCCTGAGCCCGAGTTCGAATGAATCGAAGTCGGAGTCCAGTCTAGCTAAAAAATACAGACTTCGGGGATCATGTAACGACCTGACCGGTCGTTTTGAGCTCTAGCGTGTCGTTTGGCGATTTAAGGCCATGAGCAACTTCATTTCAGGTATTATGACTTGTAGGCGTGGTCGGATTTGAATTTCGGAAAGTTCGGAGTCAAATTGGAAAGAAAGTTCTCATTTCGGAAGCCTTAAGTTGGAATAATTGACTAAGATTGGAATTTTGAGTAAACGACCTCAGAATAAGTATTTTTGAAGGTTCTAGTAGGTTCGTATGATGATTTCGGACATGGGCGTATGTTCGGATCGAGTTTTGGATGACCCGGGAGCATTTCGGTGCATATTACATAAGTTAGAATTTTAGAAGAAATTTTAGTGTTATTGATGTCCGTTTGGGATTTCGAGTCTGAGAATAGATCCGTACGCTAATTCCGGTGTTAAGAACGCGATCGGAAGTGAATTCGGAGGTCCGTAGGTTATTTTGGACTTATTTGGCTAAAGTTAAAAATTTGAAGTTTTTAAGAAGTCCGACCGGAAGTGGAAATTTTGATATCAGGGTCGGTTCGTAATGTTGAATATGACTCGTGTGTAAAATTTGGGGCCAATCGGACGTGATTTGATAGGTTTCTGCATCAAATGTAGAAATTTGAAATTTCAAAGTTCATAAAGTTTGAATTAGAGTGCGATTCATGGTTTCGGCATTGTTTGATGTGATTTGAGGCCTCAAGAAGGTCCGTGGGATGTTATGGGACTGAGTCGTGTGATTATACGGGGTCCCGGGGGGCCTCGGATGTGTTTCGGGGTGGTTCCGGATCTTTTCTTCGTGGTTTGCTGCTTCTGGTTTCTGGTGCAGTTGGTGTGCATCACGACCGCGGTCGTTGGTATGCGATCGTGAACAGGAAAATTTGGGAGCTGGGCCAAGGTGTGTTTGGCTTATGTGAGCGCTAAGGACGTAGTGCGATTGCGAAGAGGAAATTTTGAGGCTGCTGAGAAATTCTTATCGCGATCACGACATGGCAGACGCGAACGCGGAGCTGTGATTTCGGAAGCCTATGCGAACGCATGTTGGCTTATGCGAACGCGTAGAAGGGAATATAGAGGCAGTGAGTTTTAGCCTTCGCGATCGCGATCGCGAAGGCGTTCCTGCGATCGCATAGTAGGGTTAGTGCTGCAGAATGTATTAAACGCGGGATTTTTTCACTTCTCTTCATTTTTTTCTTGGTTGGGCGATTTTTGTTTGGAGAGCTTCAAGTGGGTTTTTCGTCATCTATGTCAAAATAAGTTGTTTCTACTCATTTCAAGTTAAATACCAGATTTGTATATAGATTTGGTCATGGAAATTAGTAGAAAATTTGGGGGTTTGGTGGAAGGACCAAGAATTTGTATTTTTTATTCTTACCATGAATATGGGCATGGAATTTAGAGTAAATTATATATTTGAGTTAGTGAGGCTATGGGTAAAGTTTATCTTTGAAGAATTTCGGAATCCGAACACGTGGGACCGAGGGCAATATTGTCAACTTTCCGAGCGGAGTTAGGAATTTATATAAATTGAATTTTTATAAGTATTAGAGTGTATTTTTATTGGTTTGTCCGTTATTTTGATAGTTTTGGGGCGTTGTGCATCAATTTGAGTCGTCGGAAGGGCTTGGAGCCCGGTTATGAATCTTCGGAGCGAGGTAAGTCTCCTTTCTAACCTTGTAAGAGGGAATTGTCCCCATAGGTGAAATCATTAAATACGTGCTACTATTTGTGGGGGCTATGTACGCACGAGGTGACAGGAGTCCGTGCGTAGCTACTATTATGCTTATGTCCGGGTAGTCTAGGACCCAAAAGCATGATTTATTTGCCATATTGTAACTTCATTGATGAATTTGGAAATGATTAAACCTTATCGAACTTGGTAAATGAATTTCTGGAAAAAGATTTAAATACTATCTTCGCGTCCATTAAAAGAGAATTTTATCACTTCCTTGGGTGATTGTTTTCCTGATAAAAAGTGAATTTATTGTGTGAATGTGTGTATGTGTGAGTACCTGAGTCGCATGTATGATTCGCGAGCAGGGTAACTCTATTATTTATATATGACCGCATCGCATGATCGATTCACGAGCGGGGTAATAGATGTATTTATGGTTCGAGCCGTTCGACTCTTCGGCAGTGCACAATTTACATTTGTCGTTGCTTCGAGCCGTTCGACCCTCGGCATTTCTTGCGCATGATAATTGCTGAGTACTTTCTGAATTTTTAACTGTTTACTGGCCTTGAATTATAAGTTGTCAACTGAAATGCCGAAGATTTAAAGTTTGTAAATGTGGAAGAAGTTCTTCTTTACTTTCACTATTTGTTAATTACCTATGATATCCATGCTTAGTGTCACCCTTGATTTTATTAGAATTGAAATCTAGCAAGTGTCAAATTCGACCTTTCGTCACTAACACTTCGAGGTTAGGCGGGATACTTACTGGGTACACGTTATTTTCATACTCATACTACACTTGATGTGCATTTTATTGCACATGTACATGTATATCTAGTGGCCCCGCTTGACACTGTAATGTGGCTGACCTGGAGACTTAGGAGAGCTTCTGCCCTCGAGACGACCCGCAGTCAACAGAGTCTTCCTCGGATGTATTGTACTTTTTTTACTCTCCCATTTGAATTCTACGGTTATTGTATTTCATTTGGTTTTTCTCAGAAACTTCTCATGTACTTGTGACACCGGGTTCTAGGATGACTTCGGGATGTATTTGTCAATTGAATTATTTAAAGCATCATTGTTTACTCGGTAACTTTATTTGATCTTTATATAATGAAATAAAAAGTAATGATTTGCAAAATACTAAAATAGAAATTTAATTAACCATTGAGTGTTAGTTTTCCTGACGGTGGTGTCCGGTGCCATCACAACCTTGATGGATTTTGGGTCGTGACAGATCAAATCGAGGGCTGAACATGATCCAACTCGAAATGGTGTTGTTATAAATCTATACCAAAATGAGCGGGAATTTCTCTATGGCGCGAAGATCAAGACGTAAATTTTGGAGCAGATTTGTACGATTTAGTACAAGTCCATATTAGGCGGTTACACAGTTGTCCCCAATAGGATTCTTTACTATAAATAGTAATGTACCTTATTTAGGGTTTCCTCTTCTATATCAATAGGACCCCAATTATTTGTAAAGGGATTCAATCATTGGCAAAGAATATACTATCTTATTTTCTCGTTCATTGTTCTTCAGAATTATTCTCTAGGTTTATTGCACTTACTTTATTGTTCTTGCTTTATTGTCACTAACTCACCTCGAGGTCATCGAGCTCGAGGTCCACATTGCACAAAGTAACACTGGTTTGGTTCTTCGATTCTTCTCCTTTATACATTATATTACTTGCTTACTAATTGGTATTTGACTAAATTACATATCTTTAAAACTACAAATTAAATTTAATTGTTACTCGTATTTTCAAGGTAAACAAACACCACAACATCAAATAAGGAACCACATAAGCTTTCAAGTGAAATTACTATAGCTTTATCTTGGGCCATTATTAGCATTAACACCTCGTTACTCACAATACCACCGTACTATTATATGGAGTCCGATCACGACCCGATCGGCTAGGTCATCTCCTTTGGAGACATTTTTCCAGAATATCAATTCCTGTTTCAATTTCGGTTCAATTCCCAACACAATACCACCATGTGTTCGGCATGACGTCTGATCACGGCCCGATCAGCTAGGCCGTCTCACTCAAGACATTTTCATTTTTCATCAATCATATCATTACTTATTTCACACACATATTTCAATTCCTTCGTAGCTAGTGGCCACAATTGTTAATTCATACTTGGCACTTGGCCGCATTTCATAATTCGAGTTCTTTCCACATATTTTACATTATTATCAATTTCGTCAACAAGCCTTTCAATTCAAGGTATTAAGTACACATAGGAGAAATTATGAATCGTGGGCATACAGAGGCTTTCACATACATTGAAAATTTAATACATATTCCACATCTTCAATACATTACCAAGTAAAAAATAGTATAATGGGGGAGCATTTAAATATATTTTGCACATAATGTCTTACAACACAAGCATGTTTGGAATGCCAGTTCCTACATCAATCAAGGTTGAAACTTACACCAATTGTAGGGGCACCATAGGGGTTCAATTTCTAAGAAGAGGGAGTTTTATACATAAATACCTCAATAAAGCTTTCCTTACGTTCGACAATAACTTCGGGGACCCTTAGTACCTTCAATCTATTTTAGGATTATCACAAATTGATTGAAGACGAAGGATGATCGATGCTCTAACCCATTTGTCACGCCCCAAACCTAGGGAGGGGTGACTGGCACCCAGTGTCGCACTGGCCCGAGCGAGCCACTCTCCAACACTTTTTTTCTTTATAACTATCATGGGCCAACATAGCCACAACTCATAATGTACAAGTGCAAGCGGGCGAACACTGTATCATAAACTATCATTCTTAAAACATGAATACATATGGGTCGTCAAGGCCTCTAACATACTGTACAAAATGAACCTCTGTCTATAAAGCCTTTGTGATTATTTGACATCAAATGGGACAGGGTATCGACCTACCCATAAGCCTGTAAAAATCTTCTAACACGATGACTCATAGACTCTGCGGCACTCTGAATGATGTGGAGTCTTATCGAATCCTCGTTGAATGCAAACCTCGTCTACCATGAGGGCTCGGAAATCTGATTGTCTATACCTGCAGGAATGAATGTAGCTTTCCCAATAAAAGGATGTCAGTATGAATAATGTACTGAATATGTAAGGTGGAACTGAAACATAACAGTAAGTCAACATTAAATAATACATATAACAGTCAACCTAAATCTCCGAAGTGCCACTGTATACGCACACCTATTATACTCATATATGTACAATTCTTCTCTTTTAGATTACTATCCATATCTTATGATGTATGACTGCCCAACTGATCAGCGGTAATTTCCCGACCGGTCGTAGCGTGGTGGTAAATGTATGACTGCCCGACCGGCCATAGCTCGATGGTAAATATGTAAGTGCCCAACTGGCCGTAGCTCCGTGGTAAATACATAACTTCCCGACCATCCGTAGCTCGGTGGTAAGTAAATATGCATGACTGCCCAACCGGTGGTAAATAATAATACATAACTGCCCAATCGGTGGTAATTGCCCGACCGGCTGTAGCACGGTGGTAAATGCATGAAGATGCATGTACATGTATCACTATATTATAAACATTAATATCTATTTCTTATACCTCATTAGGGACTTAGGGACATACTTAGACATTCTTGATTATCACTTTACAGGAATGAATAACATAGACATCCTTAACTACTAAGAGCAGAAACATATATGAAATAGCATTACGTTTACGTATCGTTACTTGGATCATGCCAAAAGAAGAAAGGATTAGCCTTAACATACCCGTAAGCTTCAGAACTCGTATCAAAAACCTCCTCTTGTATAACATCTACACTTCTTCCCAATTACTTCACCTTCTCTTGAACAACATCTAAGCTTTTTCTCAAACACTCGTACAACATTTCTAGCAGAAACTCAAGAAACGATCTAACACTCTCAAAGGTCATCCTCCAAGTCAAATCAAGAATAAACCTCTCATTCTTTGGTACTGCCATAGTATAAGATACTTTATTTGTCCGCCCTCTCATTCTTTGGTACTGCCATAGTATAAGATACTTTATTTGTCCGCCCACTGTACATGTTCTGTTCTTCATCCATAAATTGTTTGGCTTTGAAACTAAGTAGCAAAGAAGAAGAATACATTTTTGAAGTGGTACCATCCATATCCCTATATATGGTATAAATATGTAATAGAGTATAGCATCTTTGTGACCGATACGATACATTAATCAACTCTCAATATAGAAAAGAGCTTGATCATTAAGATCAGCTAATATTATACCACTACGTGCATGCAATGCTTTCAGAAATCAACTTCATTAAAGATGGAAATTTACCATGTAGTAATAAGGCCAATTGAAATTTAGAACCTTTAAGCAATGGCCCGTGCTAAGTATGTAGCTTTTTTTTCAAGATTTTCCTGGAAGTATTCTCATAAAAAAATCACTAGCTAAACTCAAGAACGAGGTGCAGAAATAAGCTCTTCATATGAATCATTCAGTTTACAAGAGAAGCAATGATTTGAAAAAATAGACAATATATATATATATATATATAGGAACTATTGTTCCAATGGCACCACTACATATTGCCACTAACATGTCTTTCATTTCGTCTTTCATGCCACCAAATCAAAATGACTAAGAGTCATTTGCTCAAGATGTGGCTTGCTGCCACGTGGGGGGGGGGGGGGTGGAATTTTTAATCATTATCCACTAATTAATTAATTAATTAGGTAATATTTCGCTACCCGATAATTAACCAATTACCCAGATAATTAAGTATTATCTTAAAATAATACTCACTTTTAACACACTTTATACAACATACTATCATGGTCATGTGGTACCATATAAAATAAATACATACATTATTGTTTTATTAAAACATCCATGTAAAAATACATATATTTTCTCAACTTATACTTTTCCTAATCTCATATAGATTAAAAAATTTTGTACACTTAATTCTTAAAATGGTAAAAACATAACCTTCTTTTGTGAGAAAATAACTTCTATTTTTATTTTTTATTTTTTTTACGATAAAGAAAATTTTATTTATAAGCATTCTCATATTATGTGTATAATTTATCTTATCCGAAAATAGTGATAATGGCTACTATCCAAAATTGTACTTATACAACTTTTACCAAAATACTTTACCTAAAAGAAAATTCCGGACTAACATAATAATGTCTTAAACCCTCTATAACCTCCTAATAGACATAATCCCTTCGAACTCATGTGAATTTACTACGGCACATCTTAATGCTAAGGTACGGTATGTAACACCATTCCCTATCCTTCACCATTTTCAACTCACATTGATCCTGGGCTCCCTCACCACCCATGCGTGCAAAACAATTAACCCCAAGCCCATGAACTATCTTGCTAGGTACCCATTTTAGAAGAAATTTTGAAATGATCAGTTGCACTTAGATCCTTACCTTTGATACAGGGACCTTCTTGAAAATCTTCAAGTAATTATCAAGAATGGAAGGATAGTAGTTTGATGCTTGGTCTGTCTCTATCTATGAACCCTCTCCCTCCCTCTAGAAATGTAAGAAAAATAGCTCAATATGGCCTAATGTTGTGCTTTCACGAGATGTGGTCGGGTTTTAAAGATAAAAAAAATAGGATCCCCGACACAGATCTATGGTCGCATAATGGTTATGCGGCCCGCAAAGTGATCGAAAAATAGCCCTTGTGGCTTGAATTTTCTGCCAAGGTATGCGATCAGTATGCGGTCGCATAATGCACCGCAGAACTCCCCTTTGAAAATGAACAAGACGATTATGCGACAAATATGCGGTCCGCAAAGCGATTATGCGATCGCATAATGGGCCGCACAACTAACCTAAAAATTGGCCAAATTTTCTGCCTCACTCTTGGGTCAATATGCGATCTGCAGAGTCATTATGCGACCACATGAATGCATTTTTCTGCAAACATTTTCTTTTAGGCCCGTAGCGTGCTGTTTAATCCAAGAATTTCTACTGTTATGACACATAAATCTAACTTGGGACCACGAAATTCTGTATTTTTAGTTAAAACTTTTACGGGGATGTAACGACCTGGCCGGTCGTTCCGAGATTTTAACCCCATTTCCCCCATTTCTGCTTCATTTTAGGTGGTTCAACTTCATTTATGTGTGTTGGGTCGGTTGGTTCGGGTTCAGAGTGGTCATGGAGAGAATTGAGGCATTTAGTTTCTCAAGGTAGCCTAATAGATGACAAAGTCAGCTGAGAGTTGACTTATTGGTGAACGACCTCGGAATGCGAATTTTATGGCTCGGATGGTTTTGTTAGGTGATTTGGTACTTAGGAGTGTGTTCGGAATGAAGTTGTGATGTCCGGTGTAGAATTAGGCTTGAATTGGTGAAAGTTAGTTTTTGGCGATTTTCGGTCGGCAGTGGAAAATAGGCTATCGGGGTCGGCGAAGTCGGCGAAGTCGATTTTCAGGTCAATCGGATTTTTTTTGGTTGGTTTCGGCGTAGTTGGCTAAATTTGGAAGTTTCAAAGTTCATAGGCTTCAATTTGATCTAATTTTGGTGTTTTCATGTTATGGGGTGTGTTGGTAGGATTTGTTGAGGTCCCGGAGGACTCGGGTGTATTTCGGATGCTCAAACGGGCACTTTTTGGCCTTGAGAAGTCTGTTGTTTTCTGGTGTTTTAGCAGCAGTGAATCCTTCAATGCGATCGCGTGGACTCGTCCGCGATCACATAGAGCAAAAGAATGGGGCAGGCATTTTGTTCTATGCGATCGCGTGGTTAGGATTGTGATCACGTAGGTTGGTTAGATAAGGCAGTGCGATCGTGTGGATGTTGGTGAGATCGCGTAGAGGATTCTGAGGCGCATGTGTGGGGTGGAAAGTTGTTCTACGCGATCGCATTTAATTGGCTGGTCTGTGCATCGCGATCGCGTGTCTAGAGTCGCGATTGCAGTGAGGAAATTAAATGGCTAGGCAGAATGCTTCAAAGGCCATTTGTGCGAGAATAGTTCATTTTCCTCCAATATTGAACGAGTTGGGAGCTCCTTTGAGAGGGTTTGAAGAGGAAATTTAAGGGAATCACTTAGAGGTAAGGTTTAAACTTCATAACTCGTTTATATGTCGTTTTCTAAGTAATTAAACCATAAAATTGTTGGAATTAAACCCAAATTTGGGGAAGAAGGGTGCATGGAAATTTGAATTTTCTTTTGAGGATTTGAGTGGGCAAGTGTGGTCCGATTTTAGTGTTCTTGGTATGTATATAATCGTGGGAGGATGAGAATTCGAGTGATGCAAATTTTATCAAATTCCAAGACATGGGCCCGAGGCTCGGGTTTGGTCGAATTTCGAGATTCTTGTATAATTTGATAGTTTTCGATTGGGTTGAGTTCCTTTGGTATATATTGATGATGTTAAAATGGTTTTGGCTAGATTCGGAGAAATCGGGAGCCAAGTTGAGGGTCAAGATCATAGCGGACTAGTGTTGTGGCCCGGTAGAGGTAAGTAATGGTTATAAATCTTGTCCTTAGGGTATGGAACCCCGGACAACATATTTCGCACTGATTTTAGAATGGCGCACATGTCGGATGACGAGTATGTGGCGCGCACTAATTTTTGGATTGGACTAGGTCCTCTCTGCGGCAACTAATGAGTTGTATATTTTACTCAAAACCTTATGTTAAATTATGTTCTCAAGATTGTTGAAATATTTGGGATATAAGCCATGTTTGGGACCCGTGCCGATCTGTTTAGACCCCTTGGGGGATTTTTACTGTTGTTTTCCTCACTATTTATTGATGATTTCACTGAGCCACATTGTGCTTACTGTTTTCGAAACTCAGCCTGATTTACACTATTTCGAGATTTAAAAATGATATTTTGGGTCGAGTACCCTGTGTTACTGATTCGCCCGAGGGGCTTTTTGAGTGGTTCTGCTGAGTGAGTCCGAGGGCCTGATTGTGAGGATATGATACGCCACGAGGTGGCTTTATATTAGCGCTTGGGCTGAAGGAGCCCCTCCGGAGTCTGCACACATCCCTAGTGAGCGCACTGAGTGCCGAGTGCCGAGTGATTGGGAGGCATGAGGGACTGTGAGGTGCTGAGTGACTGATTACGAGTGATGGTGAGGTATGCCCGAGGGGCTGATTATAAGTGACTATGAGGCATGCCCGAGGGGCTGATTATGATACTTGTTTTGCCCGAAGGGCCTCTATATGATTCATTTCATTTTCATACTAAATCTTTCGGTTTAAAGTTGTTGAAAATATACATTCTTCAAAGGATTTTTGTGAAGTTGGTTTTATGGCATGTT
Source organism: Nicotiana knightiana (assembly GCA_005239525.1). Classification (NCBI taxonomy): domain Eukaryota; kingdom Viridiplantae; phylum Streptophyta; class Magnoliopsida; order Solanales; family Solanaceae; genus Nicotiana; species Nicotiana knightiana. The sequence goes on from ML401919.1 coordinate 92,979, forward strand.
GTTCATATATCTATATTATATTGTTGGAAAGAAAGGTTGTGCTTCTTATGATTTGATGACATTTATTTTATGTGTTTCTTGTGGCTCAGACCTGATTTATTTTTATTACTACTGAGTTGGTGTACTCACATTACTCCCTGCACCTTGTGTGCAGATCCAGTTGTTAGGGCAGGGTGAGCTTTCTATCTGTTCCAGATATTCCCGGAGGTTTGCGAGGTAGCTGCATGCGTCCGCAGTCCTTCTCCCTGTCCTGCTTACTACTATAAAATTTATTTTTGTTGAGTTGTATATTTTATGTAGATGCTCATGACCAGTGACTCCGGGTTCTCGGGGGTTGTATTTAATATTCAGTATAGCTTTAGCTGTTCTATAAATGTTTAACGGGAACCTTTATGGGTAATCGGTATAGTAAAGATATAAATGGAAGCTTATTATGATTCAAGTTTAGTTTTTGGATGGCCTAGTACCACGATAGGTGCCATCACGACTGGCCTAGATTTGGGATCGTGATAGTTTGGTATCAGAGCGCTAGGTTACATAGGACTCATCGGTCATGAGCAGGATTAGTAGAGTCTTGCGGATCGGTACAGAGACGTCTGTACTTATCTTCGAGATGCTGTGGAACCCTTAGGAAAATCTCACATTCTTAAATTCTTGTCGTGCGAATCATTGTATCCAGCTAAGAGCGTAACTCTTGAATTTCTTCCATGTATTCGAACGTGCACAAGAGAGCCTGGTATCAGCTGTGCATCGACTGCTTGTGGCTTCCATGGATGAGATGTGATTTTAGCATATTGGTAATGGGACAGTCTGGAGGACTTGAGGCCGGATTCATTCTGTGGCTTGATTGCTGAGATTTTCGTTGTGTGGGCACATGTAATTGGGGACTTGTATGATTGTTTGTGTTCTTATCGAAGAGAACTTGTGACTAGATTCCTATGTGGTGAGTGTGATTTGATGGTTAGATGTGTTCAGGCTGTGAATTGTGTCAAAAGGGTTGGCTGGAAATGTGGCAAGATTTATTGAGTGTTTGATTTCTATCTGGATTAGGTATATGGCCTTGAGTTGTGAGTATGTTGGAAGACCTCTCATGTTGGGTAGTTGTGGAGTGAAACGGATTTTTCTGTTAGGTTATGAGTTCCTGGTGATGTCTTTTGAGCTGATCATTTGCCCCAGTAACGTTCATGTATTTGATTTACAGTGTATTCCAGCCGTATTAGCACTCCTTGTTATTGTATTCATTAATGGCGTCCTGGCATATTCGCATAGCCAGGAGTAGCATACTCAGTATTTGAGGATGGCAGTATAAGGATTCAGGCAGGAAAGGCTCTATGCCCATTCTCCGAGTGTGAATTTTGACTCAGTCCAGTAGCATTCTTGGGACACCTGGTGTCCAATAAGGGTATCCATGTGGTTCGACATGTCTGGGTAGAGCTTCTAGAAGGTTGAGATTTCTGTGACCACCACTCTAGTGTTAGTTCTACCATCAGCTTCAAGTTCTTACCGTGTATTGTGACGCCTCGAGGGTAGGCGTTGGTTGTGTTCAGATGAAGGAATGTGTAGTGATTGCATGATAGTATGGTCTTCAGAAGTGTATGGAGAGATATCAGTTGAGGCTAAGCGGGCAGGGCTATCTTCTCCGGGTTGTCCTAGGGTGTGTGGTCCCTACGTAGTTCTATAATAAGTTCTCTTCTACCAGTAAATGATATATGTTTTAATTGGAGTTTAGATCGCTTGTGGAAGTTGGCGTGACTATTGCAACGGTGAATGCAAGGTTTGCAGATGACTTGAGCTGTTAGACGGGTGGTGTTATTATGGACTTTGTGAGTTATTATTTGTCTCGATCGTTGGATTTGAGCCAAGTGTGGGAGTCTGTTAATGCTAAGTTGATTGCATGATTATGTGTGGTATTGGTTTCAGTTCGAGATATATTAGTAAATCAGTTATGACCTGCAGGTGTGGGGTCTAGGAATGTCACGAGTAATGGAAATTTCTTCGATATAGGTTGCAATGTACTTTGTTGGGTAATTGGGTTCTATTGAATGATTTAGTGGAAGTTGCAAAAGGTTTAGTGTGTGCAGTGTATGAATTTGCTTGTGGCATCAAGTGAGTGGATTACTTTCCTAGTATGTTAGTGTGCGAACGGGTCAGGTCGATTCTGTCTAATTGGTTGGTGTGATTGAGATTTACGTTAGAGGGTGTCAAGACTTGTGGTACTTCTACATCATCATGGATTCTACATATCAGTACCAAGAAGGTGAAGGTAAATGGTTTTAAATTCGCAGGAAGTTTCTGCAGGGTAAGTATTTTGAATGTGGTACTTTTGGGGATATTTGAGAGAGTATTCAGTGGGTTATGAGCCTTAGACGGTATGGTTTTATGCTTGGGTCACATGTGGTGAGTCTGGGTTCAAAATTATTGTATTACAGCAGGGAGAAGTATCAATTTGAAGGTAAGTCGGAAGGAACTTGGGTAAATAGGGCAACTTGGTAGTAGGTCGGATCAGCATGGTAAGGGATATGATTAGTTCCTTGGGTGTTCATGAGGAGATGAGTTTTTTTTGGGTGTTTCTTAGTAATGCTCTTGGATTTTTGGTGGCCTGCGTAGTTTGGTTGAGTTAGAAGAATTCAGTCCTGGTGGTTTGGTGTTGCGCAAATGGGATTTCAGATAGTTCCTGATGGTTTCTACCCCGGTTAAGGGGGCATATTTTCTTTTGACGAGTAGTGAACTTGCTTCTAAATGGGATCAAATGTAAGTTCTTTGATAGTTGGGTACGTAGTTTCTTGTGGCTCATAAGGGACCATGGAGTTCCCGTATTTTTCCTAGGTTGGCATGGCGTGTGCGGTATGTTGGGTAGAGTTGAGATTTGCATATGTGAGGTCACGATTCGATTCTGGAAGGAAGGTCATACATTCTTAGGCAGCATGGGCAGTTTCAGATGACTAGGTAGATGTTATCACTAATTTGTGCGACTTGATGAGGGTATACATTTAAGAAAGAGCGATGTGTTTGAGTTAAGGGTTCATTGGTATAGTGGCGCTCTATTGTTGGATCGACTATTGATATCCAGGGTTTCTTGGTAAACGGAAAAATTATAGGGGTACCCCTCGTGGAATGAGTGAGTATTTGGGATGTGTTATGTATTCGAGAGGTGGAGTTGTGATCAGATATGGTAATCCGTACGTTTCATGGACTTCGAGACTTAAAGTTCTCATAGCAGGATATTTTGTGGTAGTGAATTTTGAAGATGCGAGCAGAGCTAGTCGTATGTTAGTATGTACCATCATTCTATCAGTATGAACTTTTCGGTAAGTCATCTATCTATTGTGGGTGATCAGAGTTAATTTATGGTCGCTGGTAGACTGATATGGGTGTGTGTTCTACACTGGGTCGGAATTGTTGGCTCCGAATTTCTATTATTGAGGAAGGTACACTTCGATTGTGATTGAGTTTATTCATGTTCTAGAGTGATCTATGAGTTACCCTTCGGTGTTGAGAAGAATGGTGATTATTTGTTATATGCACATATGGTGTGGTTCTAATTGGGCTTTATAGCTAGATTTGAGTAAGGTAAGTAATTGGGTGTTGCGGGATTGAGACGTGTTGGTTATATACCTTCTATTTCGGGTGGCATGGTATCGTTCGGTTTCCCCCATGGTTATGGCAATGCCCTTTGAGTACTTGATGTCGAATTTTGAATGGTTATTGATTTTGGGCAAGGTGTCTTGAAGTATTTCAAGTGGACCAGAGTTGGATGAGATCGCGCAGTGTAGCGGAGTTATGTAGGGGTATGACCTTTTGTATTGGATACATGTGTTTTTGATTTTTGTGGTGTGTGCCAGGTTGTTAGTATGATATGGTGATGGTAATTGTTAATGGCAGGATAGTCCTCTCGTGTGGATCTTTTATACAATTTGATTGCATTGGGATGTTGCTGTTAAGTGCATATGTTGCACAGGTTTTGGCTTTGAATTGTATCGATGTGGCATGTTATCAGGGTGGTCGTGATAGATGAGAAGAGGTCATTGGACCTAGAGTGAATAATTTCAGAATTTTCTACAGCATAGTTGGAAGGGTAAATATGGGGAGTCGGCTTAGAAATCTGCTATAATTCCTGTTTGGGAAAGGGGGGTTTCATGTCTGACTGATCGGATGAATGGTTGTTAGTTCTATGTTCTTCTTTCATCATCAGCAGTATATGGAAGTGTTAGAGCGAGGCGTTTCTTGATAAGAGGTTATGTGTCGGTATTGGATTGTTTTGAGCAGTTATTGAGGTTAAGAGTTATCGCTATGAGTGTTTGATCACGAGGTGTATTATGTGATTTCATCTTGGGTGCGTATATGGCTTGATTCAGCATGTTCAGACTTGTTCAGTCTATAGTTATGGAAATTTTGATTTTGTATATTATTTCAGAAGTGGGAACTTGGTTCTAAGGTTGATGGGCAAGGATTTGGATTTCGAAATTTCAACGGTATTGTGCTATTGAACCTATATAGGGTAGGGTGACATGGGATCACCCCCGGGTATGTTCATGGTAAGCTACATAACAGTTTGATAGTGTTGGGGAACAACTCTTGGCCACGTTCGAGGACGAACGTATGTTTAAGTAGGGGAGGATGTAACGACTCGGCCTGTTGTTCCGAGAGTTTAGCCCCGTTTCCCCTGTTTCTGCTTAATTTTAGGTGGTTCATCTTCAATAATGTGTGTTGGGTTGGTTGGTTCGGGTTCAGAGTGGTCATGGTGAGAATTGAGGCATTTAGTCTCTCAAGGTAGCCTAATAGTTGAGAAAGTCAACTGAGAGTTGACTTATTGGTGAACGACCTCGGAATGCAGATTTTATGGCTCGGATGGTTTCGTTAGGTGATTTGGGACTTAGGAGTGTGTTCAGAATGAAGTTGTGATGTCCGGTGTAGAATTAGTCTTGAATTGGCAAAATTTAGTTTTTGGTGATTTCCGGTCGGCAGTGGAAAATAGGCTATCGGGGTCGGAATGGGATTCCGGAAGTTGGAACAGGTCCTTAATGTCATTGTGGGTATGTGTGCAAAATTTAAGGTCAATCGGAGGTGTTTTGGTTGCTTTCAGCATAGTTGGCAAAATTTGCAAGTTTTAAAGTTCATAGGCTTCAATTTGATGTAATTTTGGTGTTTTTATGTATTTTTTGAAGTTTCGAAGGCTCTACTATGTTTGAATGATGTTATATGGTGTGTTGGTAGGATTGGTTGAAGTCCCGGAGACCTCGGGTGTATTTCAGATGCTCAAACGAGCACTTTTTGTCCTTGAGAAGTCTGTTATTTTCTGGTGTTTTAGCAGCAGTAAATCTTTCAATGCGACCGCATGGACTCGTCCGCGATCGCATAGAGTAAAATATTGGGGAAGGAATTTTGTTCTATGAGATCGCGTGGTTAGGATTGCGATCGCGTAGGTTGGTCAGGTAAGGCAGTGCGATCGCGTGGATGTTGGTGCGATCGCGTAGAGGATTCCGAGGCGCATGTGTGGCGTGGAAAGTTGTTCTATGCGATCGCGTGTATTAGTTTGCGATTGCATTTAGTTGCCTGGTCTGTGCATCGCGATCGCGTCTCTAGAGTCGCGATCGCAGTGAGGAAATTAAATGGCTAGGCAGAATGTTTTAAAGGCCATTTGTGCGAGAATATTTCATTTTCCTCCACTATTGAACGAGTTGGGAGCTCCTTTGAGAGGGTTTGAAGAGGAAATTGAAGGAAATCCCTTGGAGGTAAAGTTTTAAACTTCATAACTCGTTTATATGTCGTTTTCTTAATAATTAAACCATAAAATTGTTGGAATTAAACCCAAATTTTGGGAAGAAGGGTGCATGGAAATTTGAATTTTCTTTGAGGATTTGAGTGGGCAATTGTGGTCTGATTTTAGTGTTCTTGGTATGTATAGAATCATGAGAGGAAGAGGATTCTAGTGATGCAAATTTTATCGAATTCCGAGATGTGGGCTCGGGACTCGGGTTTGGCCGAATTTCGAGATTCTTGTATAATTTGATAGTTTTCGATTAGGTTGAGTTCCTTTGGTATATATTGATGATGTTAAAATGGTTTTGGCTAGATTCGGAGCAATTGGGAGCCAAGTTGAGGGGCAAGATCATAGCGGACTAGTGTTGTGGCTCGGTAGAGGTAAGTAATGGTTATAAATCTTGTCCTGAGGGTATGGAACCCCGTACTACATATTTTTCACTGATTTTAGAATGGCGCACATGTCAGATGATGAGTATGTGGCGCGTATTGATTTTTGGATTGGACTAGGTCCTCTCTGCGGCAACTAATGAGTTTCATATTTTACTCAAAACTTTATGTTAAATTATGTTCTCAAGATTGTTGAAATATTTGGGCTATAAGTCGTGTATGGGGCCTTGTGCCGATCTGTTTAGACCCCTTGGGGGCTTTTTACTACTGTTTTCCTCACAATTTATTGATGATTTCACTCAGCCACATTGTGCTTACTATTTTCGAAACTCAGCCTGATTTACACTACTTCGAGATTTAAAAATGATGTTTTGGGTCGAGTACCCTATTTTACTGATTCGCCCGATGGGCTTTTTGAGTGGTTCTGCTCAGTGAGGCCGAGGGCCTGATTGTGAGGATATGATACGCCATGAGGTGGCTTGATATTAGCGCTTGGGCTGAAGGAGCCCCTCCGGAGTCTGCACACACCCTCAGTGAGCGCACCGAGTGCCGAGTGACGAGTGATTGGGAGGCATGAGTGACTGTGAGGTGCTAAGTGACTATGAGGTGCTAAGTGACTGATTACGAGTGATGGTGAGGTATGCCCGAGTGGATGATTATGAGTGACTGTGAGGCATGCCCCGGGGATAATTATGATACATGTTTATCCGAGTGGGTACTTATGATTTTACTACTTTCACTCTGAGCTTATGAAATATGTTTTGCCCGAGGGGCCTCTGTATGATTCATTTCATCTTCATACTAAATCTTCTGGTTTGAAGTTGTGGAAAATATACATTATTCAAAGGATTTTTATGAAGTTGGTTTTAAGGCATGATGATTTCATATATCTATGTTATATTGTTGGAAAGAAAGGTTGTGCATCTTGTGATTTGATGACATTGATTTTATGTGTTTCTTGCTGCACAGACCTGATTTATTTTCACTACTACTGAGTTGGTGTACTCACATTACTCCCTGCACATTCTGTGCAGATCCAGGTGTTAGGGCAGAGTGAGCTGTCTATCTATTCCAGCGATTCTCGGAGGTTTGCGAGGTAGCTGCATGCGTTCGCAGTCCTGCTCCCTCTCTTTCTTACTATTATAGAATTTATTTTCGTTGAGGTGTATATTTTATGTAGATTCTCATGACCAGTAACTCCAGGTTCTCGGGGGTTGTATTTAATATTCAGTATAGCTTTAACTTTTCTATAAATGTTTAAAGGAAACCTTTATGGGTAATTGGTATAGTAAAGATGTAAATGGAAGCTTATTAAGATTCGAGTTTGGTTTCTAGCTGGCCTTCCATGATAGGCGCCATCACGACTGGACTAGATTAGGGGTCGTGACAGGGGCCTTACAGTAGGGATCCGCAGGGGTCGTGTTATATCTTGATTCATTAGCTAAGCTATCATTTTGTACTGAGTCATAACTTTTGGTAACGACTCGACCGGTCGTTTCGTGAGATTAGCCCCATTTCCCCCATTTCTCTTTTATCATATGTTGCTTAGCCTATTTATATTGTGTTGGCTCGGTAGGTTCGGGTTCGGAGTGGTCGTGGTGAGAACTGAGACATTTAGTCTCTTAAATTAGCTTAATAGTTGAAAAAGTTAACTGGGAGTTGAATTATTAGTAAACGACCTCAGAATGTAAATTTTATGGCTCGGATAGCTTCGTTAGGTGATTTGGGACTTAGGAGTGTGTTTGAAATTAAGTTTGTATGTCCAGTGTAAAATAAGGCTTGAATTGGCGAAAGTTAGTTTTTGGCGATTTTCGGTCGGCAGGGGAAAATAGGCTATCGAGTCGGAATGGAATTCCGATAGTTGGAGTAGGTTCGTAATGTCATTTTTGATATGTGTGCAATATTTTAGGTCAAACGAATGTGTTTTGGTTTGTTTCAGCATCATTGGCGAAATTTAGAAATTTCAAAGTTCATAGGCTTGAATTTGATGTGATTTCGGTGTTTTGTGTTGTTTTTGGTGTTTTGAAGGCTCGAGTAAGTTCGAATGATGTTATGGGATGTGTTGGCATGTTTTTTTGGGACCCTGAGGAGCTTGGGATTTATTTCGGATGGTTAACGGAGGTTTGGACTTAGGAATTTGCAGCAAAGTTGCTGCTGGTGTCATTTTACTAGTGTGGCCGCACCTGCAGATGGAGAGTCGCAGGTGCGATGGCCACATGTGTGAAGGTCATTGCGCATGTGAAAAAAGAGGCCAGGCTGGAGGAAGTCACAGGTGCGAGGCATGGGCCGCAGGTGCGGGATTGGACTTTTAGTGGAATTTTGCAGGTGTGGATCCGTAGGTGCGATGAATAGGCCGCAGGTGCGGATTAACTGGGCAGGAAGTATAAATAGATGCCTCCGCGAAATTTTGGAATTTCTTTCATTTTTGCATGTGGGTTGAGCCAACTTGGGAGCAATTTGAAGGAGGAATTCGAGAGTCTTCAGTGGAGGTAAGTTTCTCGGACTATAAACTCGTTTCTATGTTATTATATGACGGATTAGGCTTCGAATTTGTGGATTAAATGTCATAAATTGGGGGTTTAGGGCTTGGGAAATTGAGACTTGTAATTAAGGAATTTAGGAGTTGTTTGTGGTCGGATTGCGATGCCTTTTATATGTGTAGACTCGGGAAGGGATAAGGACTCTTGTCACGCGATTTTTATCGAATTTCGAGACGTGGGCCCGGGGCTCGGGTTTGACCATTTTCGGAAATTGTGCTTAAAATTGATAGATTTCGATTGGGTTTTGTTCCTTTAGTGTATATTGATGATGTTAATCTGGTTTTCGTTAGATTCAGAGCATTTGAGAGCCAATTCGAGGGGCAAGAGCATCGCGGAGTAGCTTTTGGGCTGTTTTGAGGTAAGTAATGATTGTAACTCTAAACTTGAGGGTATGAAATCCCGGTATTTGCTATTGTTTGTTAAATGAGGTGACGCACATGCTAGGTTACGAGCGTGTGGGCGTGCACCGATAGGGATTGTGACTTGGTCCGTCCCATAACAACTATTAAGATGCGTATTCGAGTTGAAACCTTACGACATCTTGTATTTCAGAAGTTTATACTTGTTTATGGGATGTGAGCCATGTTTGGGCCTCGTGCCAACCTGTTTAGACCCTCAGGGGTATTTTTACAGTATTCTCACACTATCCCAATAGAACATCTGTGAACCCAGTCATGTTTACCACTTGTTGTTATTTTCACTACTATCACACTGTTTTGAAACTCTGAGAAGTATTTTGGGCTGAGTCCCTTGAGTTGAGATGCATTGCCCGAGTGGCTTGTGAGGATGACTGAGTGAGGTCGAGCACCGAGTATGTGAGGATATTTATGGAACGGGTTTCACGCCATAATAATATATATGTTATATTACATATGGATCGGGATGCACGCCGCAGCAATACACATTATATATGTATCGAGTTTCACACCGCAACAATATATATATTTCATCGGGCTGCACACCGCATCAATATATATATTGGATCGACCTGCATGCCACAACAAATATAGCGCTTAGGCTGTAGGAGCCTTTCCAGAATCTGTACACCCCAGTGGGCGTAATCGACTATTATATGGATCGGGCTGCACGTCGCAACGTATGTTATAAGAATCGGGTTGCACGTCGCAGTAGTATATATATATATATATATATATATATATATATATATATATATATATTGGATCGGATTGCCCGCTACAGCAGTTGTGTGTATTCATGGTACTTGCTGAGTACGACTGTTTAGTGTGAGCATGAGATACTGATAGTGGAGTCACGAGTGACTGAGAGGCTTGCCCGAGAGGCTTTATTTGTGAGTGATACTATTCCCGAGGGGCTTATATTTTATGAAACTAATGTTTTCACTCTTCTTTACACTGAGCCTCTGATGATAATGTTGGATAAATGTTTTTATACGAGGTTTTTAAATGGAAACTGGAGTTTTATGAAATATTCCGAATGTAGATTCCCGACTGAATTTATTTCTTTCCACTGTTACTCATTATATGGATTTACATGATTTATAAATGCTCGTCACTACACTCAAGTTTTTAGTTACCTTGATTACTTACTGAGTTGGCGTACTCACCTTACTCCCTGCACCTCTGTGTCCAGATCCTGGTACCGGACCATCTCACTAGTTGATTTTCGGACGTGCTTGGAGTTGTTCGAGGATCGAGGTAGCTGCTCAGCGTCCCCAGCTCACCTCCTTTCCTTTCCTCAGTTCATAGTTTTTTTTTTGTCTTTTGTACTTCAGGCTTTTGTAGTAGCAAGTCACCTTATTGTACATTGTATTTACAGTCCTAGATGCTCATGACAGTTGACTCCAGGTTTTGCGGCAGTGTATAAATTGCTTATCTCATTTTTGCTGTTTTTAAATCTACTAGTGTGGGAAATTATGAAACAATATGATAGTCTATAATGGTTGGCTAGCCTAGTTCCATGATAGGCGCCATCACAGTCGGCTTAGGGTTTGGGGTCGTGAAAAGTTGGTATAAGAGCCTAGGTTACATAGGACTCAACGGTCATGAGCAAGTTTAGTAGAGTCTTGTAGATCGGTACGGAGACGTCTGTACTTATCTTCGAGAGGCTGCAGAACCCTTCGGAACAATCTCATTTTTCTTGAATTATGTCGTGCCATTTTGTTGATTCCGAAAATCTTAACTTCTGTTGTTTCATTCTCTCACAGATGGTAAGGACTCGCACTACCGATCAGAGTGAGCAGCCACCAGCTAGACCAGCGAGGGGTCTAGGCCGTGGTCGAGGCTGTGGTAGAGGTAGGGGGTCAGCCCGTGTGGCATCCAGGGAAGTACTAGTTGATCCCCCTACTATTCAGGATCAAGTTCGCGCCGCAGATGCTCCAGCGGGACAGGCTTAAGCACCGGCTGTGCCTATTGTTATTCCGGGTCTTCAGGAGACCTTGGCTCAGATCTTGACAGTATGTACCACCCTTTCTCAGTCCGCTACTTCTCAGGCCGGGGAAGGCGGTCAGACTCCTGTTGCCCGGACACCTGAGCAAGTTACTCAAGGCCATCAGACACCGGTGGCGGTTCCAGCCCTGCCGGTTGCTCCAGTTCAGGACTTTGTAGTTCCAGCTATACCAGATGATGAGCAGTGTAGGCTGGAGAGGTTTAGTAGACTTCAGCCTCCGACATTCAGTGGTGCTGAGGGCGAGGATGCCTAGGGTTTTCTGAATAAGTGTCAACGGATGCTTCGTATTGCTGAGTCTTTTGAGAGGCGTAGGCATGTTGGTTCAGCACCCCTCACCTGGCAGTATTTCTCCACTATCTTCTTGGAGAAGTATGTACCCAGTATCACAAGGAGGAGCAACGCAGGCATTTTGAGCAGCTGCGTCAAGGGGAGCTATCAGTGATGCAGTATGAGATGTTGTTTTTAGAGTTGGCTCACCATGCCACCGAGTTGGTCCCTACTTATAAGGAGAGGATTAGAAGGTTCATGGATGGCCTCACTTATCAACTCCGCATTTTCATGACTCGGGAGAGAGTATCAGGTGCTACCTACGAGCAGGTTGTTGATATTGCTCGAGATATTGAGTCGGTTCGCCGCCAGGAGCGGGAAGAGAGGGAGGCCAAGAGGCCTCGTGGATCGTGTGGTTCTAGTGGTGCTCCTTCCAGGGGCAGATTCAGCATGGTAGAGGTCGTTCGTTCAGGCCTCCTCGGTCAGACCGCCCAGCCCATAGTGGTGCATCTTCGGGGCATGGTCCCCGCAGTTCTCAGCCAGGCCGTTCTTCATTCAGTTCCCTCCCAGCTCAGAGTGTATCTCCAGCACCATTAGTTCAGGGTTCCTCTATGCATGGTTATCCTAGTGGCCATTCTGGTGCCAGGGGTTCCTTTCGGTCCCCGTCTCTAGCTCCAGGGAGTTTTTATGAGTCTGGAGAGTTCGGGCATATGAGGAGGCAGTGTCCTCATCTTCTTGGAGGCCAATCTCAGATGAGGAGCCAGACTTCGAATTTAGCTCCAGTTATTCCACCACCACCCAGGCAATCAGGGGTGGTAGTCAGTCAGCTATAGGCCGCCCTAGAGGGGGAGGTAGAACAGGTGGAGGTCTGTCCCGTATGTATGCATTTCCAACCCGGCCAGATGCTATGGCCTCCGATGCAGTGATCGCAGGTATTGTCTCAGTCTGTCGCCGAGATGCTTTTGCTTTATTTGACCCTGGTTCTACATATTTCTATGTGATGTCTATTGGGGGTCTGGAGACCCGAGTGGACCTACTATTACTCAGCATGGTCAATTTTGATGTGATATTGGGCATGGATTGGTTATCTTCGTGTCATGCTGTCCTTTATTGTCACGTTAAGATTGTGACCTTAGCTATGCCAGGATGTCTGAGGGTTCCGTGGAGAGGATCTTCTGAGTATGTGCCTAGTAGGGTGATTTCCTACCTGAAGGCTAAACGTATGGTTGAGAGGGGGTGTTTATCGTATATGGATTTTGTGAGGGATGTCAGTGGTGAGACTCTCACTATTGACTCGATTCCTGTGGTTCGTGACTTTCCGGACGTATTTCCTGCAGACCTGCCAGGCATGCCACCTGACAGGGACATTGATTTTGGTATTGACCTGGTTCCAGGAACTCAGCCTATTTCTATTCCACGTTATCGTATGGAACCAACGGAGCTAAAGGAATTAAAGGAGAAGCTTCAGGAACTCCTAGATAAGGGGTTCATTTGACCTAGTGTGTCACCTTGGGGTGCACCGGTGTTGTTTGTGAGGAATAAGGATGGTTCTATGCGCATGTGTATTGATTATCGGCAGCTGAACAAGGTTACGGTGAAGAACCGGTATCCCTTGCCTCGTATAGATGACTTGTTTGATCAGTTGTAGGATGCCAGGGTATTTTCCAAGATTGACTTGCGTTCCGACTATCATCAGTTGAAGATTCGGGGACCAGACATTCCGAAGACTGCTTTCAAGACTAGATATGGTCATTATGAGTTTCTGGTTATGTCATTCGGGCTGACCAATGCCCCAACAACCTTTATGCACTTGATGCACAGTGTATTCCTACCTTATCTGGATTCTTTCGTCGTCATGTTTATTGATGATATCTTGGTGTATTACCAATCTCGGGAGGATCATGAGAAACATTTGAGAGTTGTGCTTCGGACTTTGAGAGAGAAGAGATTGTATGTAGAATTTTTGAAGTGTGAGTTCTGGCTTGATTTAGTATCGTTCTTGGGGCACGTGGTGTCCAGTGAGGGTATTCAGGTTGATCCGAAGAAGATAGAGGCGGTGTAAATCTAGCCTAGATTGTCATCAGCTATCGAGATTTGCAGTTTCCTTGGTTTGGCAGGGTACTATCGCCGTTTCGTAGAGGGATTTTCATCTATTGCAGCATGTCACACCTCTTTATTGCCACGCAACCCTATTACGAGTTTGAGTTAGAAGAGTTTTTCCAATCGAAGTGACGTTTTGAAAAGGGATTATTTGTTATTTAGAGTCGCCACTTGGAATTGAGTTTTTGTGTTCCACGTCACCTTTTATTGAATACCTTATCAAAAGAAAGATTTGACTCATAATTTATGATCTATGAAAATAGAAGACTGAGTAAGGAATTATGTTGATCGAGAGGAAGGTGTAAGGCACCCCTCGAGTCCCGTGGTTCTAGCACGGTTTCTTTATTGACTAATGTAAGGCTTACATCAATTTTTAGTTATTCTTGTATTTTATTGATTATGACTTATTTATTACCGTTTAATTAGTTATTATATTTTTATTAATTGTGTTTACCGAGATGCGGTAGACACACAAGGTATTCTTCTTTGATGTTGGATGTTAAACCAAGGTACGGGAATGTACACATGGTTAAAACACAATTATTTTAAATTAAAAGGCTTCAAGATGCAGGAATGCGCACATGACCCCTCTATTACTTAAGCATATCAATCCAAGGTTCGAGTATGAACACATGGGCTAATAGCGTATTTAAAATATTTAGTTATTTTGTCTCTTTTAGATTCGAGATATATATTTGTATATTTAGTAAGATTGTTTTGCCAAAATTGCACGAACGCATACCTTGATTTTAATTTGGAAAATTCTAACTATGTCACGCGAATGTGTACATAATCACGATAATTGATCAATTAACACGCACCTAAAGCATACTAGAAATTTGTGAGTGGATATGGAATTATTGTGGATGAAATGGGTGATTTTAGCTATTATGAATTTATTTTAAAAGATACTTAAAACTGAAGTTACAACCCAACAGTTCATGCCTATATCTTCTTGCTAATTAAGATATCATTGATAAAATAAAACACTTGTTCTAGTAAAAACTTTTAACATGAGAAACGATTCACTACTTAAAAGAACAGATGCAAAGATCCTATAAACTAAACAAAGTTTTAACGACACACACGAACATGAAAGAAATCAAACGAAAAGGATTTCCATGGAAAAATATTTAGCATTCTTTATTTTTATTTAGCCGAAATCCCTCTTCTCTCTGAGTCTTCTAAATCATCTGTGAAGTGTGCACTTCGTGTGACTTCTTTTCTGTTAGAGTCATATCCAAATTTTAGAACGAGGTATGGACAAGTTGCAAAGCTGGTGAAGCTTCTGTATTCCCGGTACGCTGCCCCNCGCATACCTTGATTTTAATTTGGGAAAGTATAACTATGTCACGAATGTGTACATAATCACGACAATTGATTAATTAATACGCACCTAAAGCATACTAGCAATTTGTGAGTGGATATGGAATTATTGTGGATGAAATGAGTGATTTTAGCAATTATGAATTTATTTTAAAAGATACTTAAAACTGAAGTTACAACCCAACAGTTCATGCCTATATCTTCTTACTAATTAAGATATCATTGTTAAAATAAAACACTTTTTCTAGTAAAAACCTTTAGCTTGAGAAATGATTCACTGCTTAAAAGAACAGATGCAAAGATCCTATGAACTAAACAAAGTTTTAACGACACAAACGAACATGAAAGAAATCAAACGAAAAGGATTTCCATGGCCAAATATTTAGCTTTCTTCATTTTTATTTTAGGATTAAAATTCAAAATTAAGAACTTGCATTCTTAAGCACTAAGTTAAGAGAAAAGCAAAAATATTACCAAACAAAGCAACAAAATTTGCTAACATAGAAAAACCGAACAAAGCATAAAAAAAGAAATGAAACTTTAATATTAATAAAATAAAATCTCCAAACAAGCCACCTGACATGAAAAATGGACACTTTATGAATTATATATCTTTGGCACATAATCTTATTTCCTATTTTTGTTAAAAAAAAAATTTCCTACTAAAATGACACTTGAAAGTTTTCAACTTTCGATTGCTAAATAGTTAAAAATTGCAAACAGATACTCAGAGGGGAGAAACTTTTCTTTATGTAAAAGAACTTTAATTACTACAATCTTATAAAGAATCATGTTTTATAATTCATGGCCTAATCACAAGAATGATGTGACGACTCAAAATCCTAACTGAGGTCATGATGGCGCCCAACAGCGGGGTTAGGCAAGCCGACTCTTAATTTACTAAAGGTTCCTTCTTATTAGTTTAAACACTTTAAAATATACTCAGTTTTTAAAGTTAAAAACATGATTTGACAAGGAAAGGTAGCCAATTTTAATCAAAACAGTCATGATAAGGAATGAGCCAATATGTATATATACAGGCCCGTAAACAAAAATAACAACTACGTGTATGCCAGGAACTAGTGTCACAAGTCCTACGAGCATACTAACAGAATATACAAAACATAATATACAATCCCACTGTCTTAAAAGAATAGACGGGATTAATAAGCAAAAGAAAACTCTAAGGTGCCGCCGAGGATCGTCAGGAGAAGCAGCTCACCGTGAAGTCGGGTCCAACTGAGATCAGAATCGAGATCCGGGATGATAACCAGATGCACCAGCCTCAGAACCTGTACAATTAAGTACAGAAGTACAGCATGAGTACATAAACAAATATGTAACTAGTGGGTATCCCCCCTAACCTCGAAGAGGTAGTGACGAGAGGTAGAAGTTATACTTACTAGGGTCAACATTTCTAAATAACATGATTTAATAGGAACTAGGCAGGCATAACAGTCGTAGAAATCACAAGGAGATAAATCATCAAGCATAGTTGTATTTACCTTTGCATGTTAAATTTCACTAGCACATAATGTACTAAATTACTTATTAACGTGAACCAATTTGTAAAATTACAACAATTCCCAGTAAATCATACAACACATAATAGGCCGGACACGTACGACCGAAACATCGCGAAAAATAAATGTGCACTGTCGAGGGTCGAACGGCTCGAACCATAGATGCATCTATTACCCCGCTCGCAAATCAAACATGCGACGCGGTTGACATAATAGTAGGGCTATTCCGCTCACGAATCATACATGTGACGTGATGCCGCATACATACATAAAATTGTCAAATTTTAGGGAATTTATCAGAGATTATTCTTTAATGCAAGAACCTAAGATATATATCATGGACCAAAACTTACTAATATTCTCATGCAAAATCAATGATAATAAGCAATTCAAGATACGATTAGGATTACATGTAAGGCACATATAAGCACGCTCGTGAGTCCTAGAACTACCCAACATAACATAGTAGTAGCTCCGCACAGACTCTCTCCACTTCGTGCGTGCGTAGCCCCAAAAAATAAGGACATGCACTTATTTATAATCACCTATGGGGACAGTTACCTCTTAAAAGTTTAGAAAGGATAATCGCCTCGTGTCGAACCTACTCCCCGGACCAAGAACGCACCCGAAACTCCGCACTCTACACCCGAGGACTCGAAACTAGCCAAATGTTATACAAATTCATTAATAGGCTCAAAATATGGAAATTCTCCTACTCATTTAGTGAACTTCCCATTCTTGAAGAAATTCTAAAATCCAACCCGCGGCCCACATGCTCAGATTCCAAAAATTCTCGAAGGAAACACTCACCCATTGCCTGAGGATCATTAATATACGATTTCTAAATGATTTCATAGCTAATTCACGGGTAAATTCTCAAATTATCGAAAGCCCTAGGTTATTACCCCATTCTTGAATTTTCACTAATTTAGGTAGTTAATTAAGCTAGTATTCCATGCATGAAGCTAATATTGGAGTAGAATTTACTTACCTCAAATAACCAGGTTGTTTGCCCCTCTAAAATGGTGGAAATCGCCCCAAGGAAGAAGAAATAAGGGAAATGATTTAAATCCCGTGTAGAAAAACACACTGTCTGAACAGTGTTTCCGCACCTGCGGCTCGAGGATCGCACCTGCGGTCTCGCACCTGCAGAAATGGACTAGGGAGCCTGGGCCCGTACCTGCAGAGTAGAGACCGCACCCGCGGCTCCGCTCTGCGGAGTTTTGACCGAACCTGCGAGAATTGGCCTGACCGTTGGGGGTCGCACCTGCGAGGCTGGGACTGCAGGAGCGGTCCCGCACCTGCGACTGGGCAATCTCACCTGCAGTCACACCAGAACAGGTGCACCAGTAGCTAATGCAGTTGGTTTTTGTCTTCGTGTGGCGTCGGGGAGTCACCTCGGCCCACCTGATTACCCGTCCAAATATACCAACGAGTCCCAAATCATAATACGGACTCGCTCAAGCATTCGGAACACCCAAAACCACGCTTAAACTCAAAACCTCTAGAACCAAACTTAGGAACTTTAAGTTTTCTAGACTTCGCTAATAACGCGCGGAAATGACCTATACTACTCGGAATGACACCAAATTTTGCAGGAAAATCATAAATGACATAACAGAACTATCCCCGCTCTCGGAATTCCGTTCGGACTTCGATATCACAAAAACATGTCCCAAACCATAATTGGAACTTAAGGAACTCTTAATTTAATATTGGGCGCTTAAATGCTCCCGAGTTATCAGAAACCCATCCCGAACATACGCTCAGGTCTGGAATCATCATTCAAAGCTGCCGGAATCGTCGAAACTTGATTTTGAGGTCATTTACTAAAAATGTTGACCGAAGTCAAACTTGGCCTTAAAGGCCAACCTTAAGGAACCAAATGTTCTTATAGCACTCTAAACACCTCCGAATCCCGGTCCACCAGTCCCCACAAGTCATAAATCATAATAAGCCACTATGGGAAGTTTCATTTAGCGGAACAGGGTCCGATAACACAAAATGACAGGTCGAGTCGTTACAAATGATTAGAAAAAGTTAACCCGTTTATGACTTAGGAATACTATAGCAGTATTTTGTCCAAACTTAACTGGCCAAGGAAAGTAGACCCAAAACTTTCATACATATCTTCATCACCATTTTTAACCTTAATACGATATGAGTTTTATTTTTATTTTTATATATATATCGAAATCTTTCACTAAAAAAATTCAAAGATAGTAACCATATCTCAAAGACACATGCTCACGAAGGAAAACAATAGAAAAAAAACTAAATTAATATGCAAAGACTCTTATATTAACAAGATTATTTCAAAACCCATAATAAAGCAAACTGCTAAAGATCCCACAATAAAAGTTCTAACCGAATATATTACTAATAAATGCGATAACAAATTCAACGAGAAGAACAAAGTTAACTTTCATTTTTTGCTTAACAATCTTTAAGAAAAACTAGAGAAAATAATTATACACTAACTAAAAAACAATAATCAACACTTAGGATTGTATAATAAAATACCTCATATATAATTTTTAACTTTAGCACTGCTTTCGTTGTCCAAGTCTTAATTTAGTCAAAATGTAAATGCAAGTAGAAATGCTTTTACATCCTAAGTATTCAACTAACTATAGCATCAGAATCAAGATTAAAAAAAAGGAACAAAGAGAGAACTTAAGCATAGAAACAACACTAAATAAGATAAACACACATTAAATATTACTAAATACACAAAGTACATACAAATTAAAAGATTGAAAAATCACAAAGATAGAGAATATGAACCTTTGCAGAAGATTTGAATAGTATAAACGAAGACCAACAATTACAAGAAAACGGATGAAGGCAGCAAAACGTAACCCGGACCCGGAACTCGAAATCAAACCTTCGTCCCTTTCAAAAAAAAAAGTTTTTTCTTTTCTTCATCCTTCCTACACAGTTTTACTGCTAAATAGTGGTTTCCTTTTTGTATCTCTTTTATTTTGACTTTTTTTTTGTTTCTCTTCTTTCGTTATTTTTTTTTTGCTTTCTCTTTCTTTCGTTCCTTTTTTTTTTTTGCTTTCTCTTTCTTTCCTTCAGACCTCTTTTTGTTTTTCGTTTCTGCCAGCCCTTTTTTTTTTGTTCTGCCATCTCTTTCTTCAAATATAGAAGACTGATCCCCTTTTTTCCCCATGTGCAAAAGAGTTCAAAAAAAACATAATATGGGGTCTGGAAGTTGGGATATTGACGTGAGAATGTAGGGAAATGGGGTTGGTAGGAGGAAATAGTTGGGTGTTAGTTGTAGAGGAGTTGGGGTGAGAAACGAGTGAAGTGGAGAAGTGGAGAAGTTGGGTGTATATATATATAATAACCAACTTACTTTTAGACTTAAAAAGAAACTATATAAATAAGAAAACTCATTATTACACTAAAGTTTAAACTATACTAAAAAAATACTACTATAACTTACATTTAACTTAGAAGAAACCAAGTGTGTGTGTGTGTGTGTCTGTATATATATATATATATTTATACATAGGAACAAATCTTATATTCTAAGAATGTGAATATTTTTGTATTTTTTTTTTAATTTTCTTAAATTAAACCTATTAAGAGTAAAATAAAAATTTAAAATATTAAGAATAGACCTAAAAGAAATATTTACACCAAAATAGTATAGAATTTGGGTGTGGTAAAAAACTAGTTGTTCACAATATGCCCCTCTTTGCTTGGAAACATGAAGAGTTTTCAAGCAAAGAAAATGAACACGGTGACTAATTTTTTACCTCACTGTTATTTGAAATGGAAAAGAAGATAAAAGAAAAAGATGCGACCGAGCCTTTGGTTTTAGGCAGCCTACATATCCCGGGTTATACGGGAATCGAGTAACGTGTAGTTCAAGTGAAAGAAGAGTGATGGAGTATTCTTAGTGGTGTGTCCACTGAGGTTCCGTCGAGGTTCCGATCCACGATTCCTATTATTACATCAAAAATGAAAAGAAAATTACATACTCTTGAAATCTAAGAGTTACAAAATTCCTATCTATATGCCATCTGGAGTCGTCTTGATCCTTGACTTGCTTCTCCCATTGAATTTAGATTGAAACTTGATGCTCTCGATGTAACAGACTATGAAATATTATTGCATGCTTGTTTCTTGATCACATGATGGAAAGATGGATCTTGACCATATGTCTCCGCTTGCATTACGTCAAAGCTGGTTGCGGCTGGTATTGGGATCAAATATACCACTTTCTCTAGAAAGAACTGAAATCTTATTTTTTTGCATCATCAAATTCGTCCTTTGAAGAAAACCTACAAGCCATCACAAGCAAATAAAACGAACAAAATTTCCTTCCCCAGTTTGCACTAGGAAATTTTTGTGAGTTACTGAAAAAATATTAAACTATCTTTGCTATTGCAGAATAAAAAATTGAAAAAAAAGAAGAAAAAAACACATTTTTTATAAATAATAGGGGATGTCGTACCCAGAGTTAACAAGAATGAAGGCAACCAGGGGATGTAGTACCCTGTGTTGATGATAATATGAGGCTCGTGGCACTCTAGGATGCTACTAGGGACTGTCGTACCCTATGTTGGAAGAAAAATGCAGCCAGAAGATGTAGAACCCTGTGTTGGCAATAAGGTAAGGCTCGTGGCACTCGGGATGCTACTAGGGAATGTCGTACCTTATGCTGGAAATAAAATGCAACCTGGGAATGTAGTACCCTGTGTTTGGAAATGAGATGAGGCTCGTGGCTCTCTAAGATACTATTGGGGCGTACCATATATTTGAAACAAAATGATGCTCATGGCGCTCTCAAATGCTACTAGGGAATGTCGTACCCTATGTTGGCAACAAGCAATGCAGCCTGGGGATGTAGTACCCTGTGTTGGCAATAAGATGAGGCTCGTGGCACTCTGAGATGCTACTAGGGAATGTCGTGCCCTATGTTGGCAAAAAGTAATGAAGCCAGGGGATGTAGTACCCTGTGTTGGCAATAAGATGAGGCTCGTGGCACTCTGAGATTCTACTAGGGAATGTCGTACCCTATGTTGCCAAAAAGTAATGCAGCCAGGGGATGTAGTACCCTGTGTTGGCAAAAAGATGAGGCTCGTGGCATTCTGAGATGCTACTAGGGAATGTTGTACCCTATGTTAGCAATTAGAAATACAACCAGGGGATGTAGTATCATGTGGTGAAGATAGGGTATTCCCTATAGTGAAACTAAAAATAATATGATTACATGTATATTAGAAGGAAATCAAGGATTTGAGGACTTCACTTGGTGATGTTCGTCCTTCCATAAACTGTTTCTTAAAATTGTTATGTTCCTGTACTGAATAAAGAAAGATTCATTAGTTTTAAAATGGTGGTCAGTTTGTGGCCTTGATCTCTTGGGTGACTTGACCTTGCCTCCATTACACTTGTTAGAAACGCTGACTCCATCGATGGTCGTACAAATTGCCAGGAGATTCTGTCATTACTTTCCGGAGATCTTCTTTCCCAATATTAAAACCTGACTATGTTGTGCCTATCACCATTTGTGTTTATGGTGCAAACAACCTTGCTCCCAGAACTTTTGTCGATCCTTGACACATTGTTCCGTCCTTCAAGCCTTTTGCGCCTCAGGGAAAATCAAAGGTGACTTTATGCCTTTGCCTATGTTGTTCATGCCCAGAAAGTTTTGCTTCATATAATAGGGAAATTGTAACCAATTTTGCGGCCTTTTCTTTGTTTGGTTTGACAAAATTAGATTGAAAGGGACTCAAAAAGAATAGTACGAAATAAAACAAGAAGGTGAACTAATAGGTATTACAACTTAATCAAGAAGTGTACCTTTCAGAGAAGAAAAATAAAAATAAAAATAAGAAGGACTTATCTGGAGGAATATGCTGACTTCAACGAACATGACATGCACTTTGGACTGGATGCTCGATCCTTCTGAACCATCTAATTCTCAAAATTCGTTGTAAACTTCACTTTGAAACTGAGTTCTTTGTCTTAACCATGCTTGTGCCGGGATATATGAAGGCCTAAATCGATCAATGATGCCCCTTTGTGGGTTTTCACCAATTGACCTCTCTCATTTGTCTTTCTCTCAACTCACTATCGCCTTATAGTGCCTGTGAAGGTTTTCACCAATAAGACTCTCATTTTATTTTTCTCTCTTTATAGTGGCTGAGGCATCGCCCGTAGCATACTTACTTAGCATTCTCGAAAGTTGATCAGAAGGTCTTAATTGGGACAGGTAAAAGAACTATTAAATTGAATTACAACTTTTGAAACCATTTTGACGGAAAACCCGTCGAAAAATAAAATAATGCCCCAGCTTCTTTGATTACTGGGAAATATGGATTTTTGTTGTAGTGTGACCAAACCCCAGAGTGAGGCTGCCTACGTATACTTTCGGAATTAGGTCGGACGTAGTTCAATTAACATGAACTCGTTTTGATGATTTTTTTTATTTTTTATTTTTTTGATTTCTTTTTTTTTTATTAATTACATTGGTTCCAAAAGAGGGGAAAACAAAGAAATTATATAAACAAGGCTTCAAAGGGCTAACTAAGGTTGACCAGTGTTTGGGTAGCGAGAATTATAGCCTTTCGTTATCCCAACCTGAGAATGCTAAGTATAAAAATGCACCAATAGAGTCATGTCTGACATAATATCTCTTGACCGCATCCGCGTTAACAGATATATCAGTCACCTTTCCTTCTATATTTTCCAAGTGTAGAGCTCCTTTTGACAATACTTTCTTGATGAGGTAAGGACCTTGCCAATTCGGGGCAAACTTTCCTTTTGCTTCTTCCTGGTGCGGAAAGATACGTTTCAAAACAATTTGTCCTACCTCAAATTGTCTTGGGCGTACTTTTTTTTTGTAGGTGCGTGCCATTATTTGTTGGTATAATTGACCAAAACAAACTGCCGCCAAACACTGTTCATCAACTAAACTCAACTGTTCCAATTGGGACTTGACCCAGTCAGTGTCTTCAATCCCTTCTTCTCAAATGATTCAGAGAGAAGGAATATCAACTTCAGCAGGTATGACCGCTTCACTTCCATAAACCAACAAGTAGGGCGTTGTGCCAACTTACGGACAGTTGTTCGGTATCCCAAAAGAGAAAAAGGTAGTTTCTCGTGCCATTGTCTAGACCTTTGGACAATCTTCCTAAGAATCTTCTTGACGTTCTTGTTCGCAGCTTCAACAACTCCATTATCTTTGGTCCGGTAAGGAGTAGAATTGGGATGCTCAATTTTAAATTGCTCGCATACCTCCTTCATTAGATGACTATTCAAATTAGCAGCATTATCTGTGATAATGGTTTTTGAAATACCGAAATGACAGATAATGTTGGAGTGAACAAAGTCTACTACTGCTTTCTTGGTTACTGCCTTCAACGTAATGGTTTTCACCCATTTGGTAAAGCAATCAATTGCAACCAAGATGAATATGTGCCCATTTGAAGCTTTTGGATCGATCGGGCCAATGACGTCCATTCCCCAAGAAACAAAAGGTTAAGGAGCCGACATAGGATATAACTATGAAGGAGGCGAGTGAATCAAATCACTATGAATCTGACACTGGGGGCACTTGCGAACAAAACGAAAGCAATCTCGTTCCATAGTAAGCCAATAATATACTTCCCGAAGGATTTTCTTTGCTAGGAAATACCCATTCATGTGCGGACCACAAACTCCCAAATGCACATCATTCATAATCATTTCAGCTTCTTTGGCATCCACACATCTCAACAAATTCAAATCCGGAGTTCTTTTGTATAGGATTTCCCCACTCAAAAAGAAACCATTAGAGAGTCGCCTAATAGTTCTCTTTTGACCCCTATTAGCATGTACCGTATATTCTCTTATTTTCAGATACTTTTTAATATCACGGTACCATGGTTCACCATCTGGTTCTGCTTAAATTGTATTTCAATGACCATGTTGATCCCGAATTTGAATTTCTAATGGGTCAACGTGAGTATTACCCGGATATGGAAGCATTGAGGCCAGGGCGGCCAAGGCATCATCTAATTCATTGTGAAACCTGGGAATGTACCTGAACTCGATGGACTTGAACCTTTTGCTAAGATTTTCCACACATTGTCTATATGGAATGAGCTTGATATCTCGAGTTTCCCAATCACCTTGAGCCTGCCGAATAAGCAAATCTGAGTCTCCCATCACCAACAGTTCATGCACATTTAGATTTATTGCCATGTTCAGACCCATGATGCAAGCTTCATATTCTGCCGTGTTGTTTGTACAGAAGAAACGAAGTCGCGCCGTAGCTGGGTAATGTTGCCCAGTAGGTGATATAAGAATTGCTCCAATCCCTACGCCTTTGATATTGACAGCCCCATCAAAGTATAGTTTCCATGTTTGACTTTNGTGATGAAAGCTTCATATTCTACCGTGTTGTTTGTACAGAAGAAACGAAGTCGAGCCGTGGAAGGGTAATATTGCCCAGTAGGTGATACAAGAATTGCTCCAATCCCTACGCCTTTAATGTTGACAGTCCCATCAAAGTATACTTTCCAAGTTTGACTGTCATCTTGGACTACTTCTTCAATTAAATTAACCTCTTCATCTGGGAAATATGTGTTCAAAGAATCATATTCATCATCAACTGGGTTTTCTGCCATATGATCAGCCAAAACTTGTGCCTTCATGGCAGTACGAGTGACATAAACAATATCAAACTCTGTGAGAAGGATTTTCCATTTTGCCAATCTAGCAGTTGGCATCGGCTTCTGAAAGATGTATTTAAGGGGATCCATTCGGGATATGAGGTAAGTCGTATAGGCCAAAAGATAATGCCTAAGCTTCTGAGCGACCCAGGTTAAGGCACAACATGTTCTTTCAAAAGAGTATATTTGGCCTCATAAGTGGTGAGCTTTCTACTCAAATAATAGATTGTTTGTTCCTTTTTTCCTGTGGCATCATGTTGACCCAGAACACTACCAAAGGAACTATCCATTACTGACAGATATTAAAATAGAGGCCTACCAGGTTCCAGCGGGACCAAAACAGGGGGATTTGAAAAATATTCTTTGATCATATCAAAAGCTTCTTGGCACTCATATGTCCACTTGATAGTAGCGTTCTTTTTCAACAACTTGAAAATAGGCTCACATGTGGTTGTAAGCTGCGCAATGAACCTGCTGATGTAGTTCAACCTCCCGAGTAAACTCATGACTTCTTTTTTATTCTTTGGGGAAGGAAGCTCTCGAATGGTCTTTATCTTTGAGGGATCCAACTCAATGCCCCTTCGACTAACTATAAAACCCAAAAGCTTCCCAGAAGGAACTCCAAATGCACATTTGGCTGGATTAAGTTTGAGATTGTACCTTCGCAGCCTTTCAAAGAACTTTTTCAAGTCTTGCACGTGGTCATCTTGTGTTCTGGATTTAATGATCACATCATCAACATACACTTCAATCTCTTTGTGCATCATGTCATGGAATATGGTAGTCATGGCCCTCATGTAAGTTGCCCCTGCATTCTTCAAACCAAATGGCATGACCCTATAACAATAAGTTCCCCATGGAGTTGTGAAGGCGGTCTTTTCTGCATCTTCTTCATCCATCAGAATTTGGTGATATCCGGCGTAACAATCCACAAAAGATTGGATCTCATGTTTAGCACAATTGTCAACAAGGATATGAATGTTGGGTAAGGGAAAATTGTCTTTTGGACTTGCTTTGTTTAAATCCCTATAGTCAACACAAACTCTGATTTTCCCATCCTTTTTTGGCACTGGAACAACATTTGCTAACCATGTAGTGTATCGGATGACCCTGATCACATTTGCACTTAGTTGCTTCGTAATTCCTTCTTTAATCTTATCACTCATGTCTGTCTTAAACTTCCTTTGTTTTGCTGGATTGGTGGAAAATTAAGATATGTGAGAAGCTTATGAACCACTAAATCGACACTCATACTCGCCATGTCATCATACGACCAAGCAAATACATCTCTGTACTCGAACAAAACTTGAATTATGGCATCTCTCGTCTTTTGTTCAGTATGAATGCTTACTTTTGTTTCTCTGGTTTCTTCAGGACTTCCCATGTTAATTGTCTCAGTTTCATTTAAGTTAGGCTTAGGATTATTCTCAAATTGATCCAATTCCCTTTTTATTTCCTTAACTGCCCCATCTTCATCATACTCAACTTCTGGATTCACTATTTTGATATTAGACAACTTTTTAAGATATGGGCATGAATTCCGCGTGCATGTCATGTTTTTAAATCCAGCATTAACGAAACTGAAAATGATAAGAAATTACAAAAATTAGGAAAATGAAAAGACAAAATTTTACTATGAAACTGGAACTTCATTTCATTGAATTTGAAAGGATAGAATGATTAACATCAAAGCAAAGCAATTAAACTAAAATATCTGGATTACAACCTTTAAAATAATCCAGATACAGAAAAAACAGCAAAACAGACTACCAAGACTCCTTCCTGATGGGAAGAGGAGTTGCTTCCCAGTTGTTGAGCGAGGTATCTGGACCAATCAGCTAAAAACTCGCACAGCTAGGGCCCTCACCAACTTGAACCATATTGATCTCATAGAACATCTCCTTGAGACCCTGGAAAACTTCATCAATGTCATTCTGAGTAGAAGGATTTGGGACTTCTTCAAATTGTTGCTTGATAAAAGAGTAGGCAATGTGAGGGATTGGTTTGGACAAATTCCAACCATTCTTTTTGCGGGTCTTGGCTCTGTCTATGTCAGCTGACGTTGGTTTAAAACCCAAACCAAAGGTATCTTTATTCAAAAATGGAGCAATAGGATTCATAATTCCATGTATAGAGGATCATAACCCTTTTCCTGGTTCATAGTCGTTCCTTAACATCAACGAAGCTACCATCATAGATGTGGCTGACAGACGGGGATGCTGAATTGGTTTTCCTTCTTCCACTTGGTCCACTTCAATCACCTCAAATGCTTGATATATGAGGGATTCACATCCTTCCTTGGCCTCAACACATGGAATGGATGGGTCTTTATAGACTGATGATTCGTCTTCCCCATGAACAACATTTCTTGCCTATCATACTCGAATTTGACCATTTGATGTAGGGTGGATGGTACAGCTCTAGCCATATGGATCCACGACCTTCCTAGAAGAAAATTTTAGGAAGTTTTCATATCCAACACCTGAAAGACAATGTTAAAATCAACCAGGACGATTGTCATAGTGAGTTCGATTTCCCTAATAGTGTCGCTTCTTGAACCATCAAAAGCTCTAATGCTGACATTACTAGTTCGAATTATGTTAGTGTCAATGTTCAGGTCTTGTAAAGTAGAAAGATGGTATACATATACATTTGAAACTCCATCAATCATGACTCCTTTTACGTTGTGACCTTCACATTTCACCATAATATGCAAAGATCTATTCTGCCAAGCCCCCTCCTCAGGCAAATCATCATCACTGAAAGTAGTTCTATTTACTTCAAAGAATCTTTTAGCCATTTTTTCTAGCTGATTCACCGTTGTCTTTCTTGAGACATGTACCTCGATCAGAGTTTTGATCAACACACGGCGATGTTCTTCTGGGTTCAAAAGCAGACATAACAAAGAAGTGAACAGGGATTTTCCTTAATTGGTCAATGATTGAGTAGTCTTGCATTTTCATCTTCTTAAGGAATTCCTTCGCTTCTTTTTCTGCAACGAGTTCTTTCACTGGCAAGTGACTTTCCCTTGCTTGCTTAGCTTTTCTCAATTCCTCTAGCGAGTAGCACCTTCCAGAGCGGGTCAACCCCCCATTTCATCAGCTTCTTCGACTATCTCTTTTCCTTTGTATGTCATGACAATCTTGTTATAATTCCAAGGAATAGTTTTTATGTTTGTCACTAGGAGTTGTGCAACATGTCAAATCACAACTGGCTCTGTTATATTTCTGAAAATATTATTCGGAACGATCTTTCGAATGTCCACAGGGATGTAATATTTTGGCCCACCCAATTGAACCTCCACCTTTGTTGTGCTTCCAGGGACATAGAGAATCGTTTTATCAGAACCTGCCAAGTTCAAACTAGAACTTGCACCTTTCACAATCAACGGTGCCAATTGTGGAAGGCTTACTATTATTTTTGGTTCTTTCCCTATGGTTCCAACAACCATCTCTGTTTTGCCAGACTGCTTATAATCCCGATCATCACAAATCATCCCAATAAAATGTGTATTATCATGAGTTGGGAGCGGATTTTTTGTGATATTAGGAGTATCCTCATTGTTTGTTACCACAATTGCCTTTGCTTCAATCAAATTTTCAATGGATTTCTTTAATGTCCAACAATCTTCGGTATTATGACCTTGGGTGTTAGAGTGATACTCACATCTTGCATTGGAATCAAAACCTTTTGAATTTGGATTCACATAATGCGGCATGACAGGTTCAATCAACTTCAATTGCATCAACTTTCGAAATAGGCTTGTATACGATTCTTTAATTGGGGTGAAATCTTCCTTTGGCTCGTCTTCTCTCACATATCTTTGTCGGGCGAGGATTATATGATGCCTGAAAATTCGGGCACACTTGACGAGAGCCTTGTGGAATCGGTGCCCACCATTGTTGGTGATTGGGAAGCCTAGCATAATCCTAAGCATTAAACACTGTGTATTGTTGCAGGGGAACTGAGTACCCGGGACCCTGTGGTGGACAGTAATGTTGGGGAGACTTGGATTTTCCTTGTTGGAATTGCACATAAGAAGGAAATATTCCTCTTTGAACTCTCCTGAACCCAGATGCCATCATGGAACCTTCCTCTTTCTTTTTCCGATGAAACTGCCTGACCCGCTTTGAATTGCTTGCGTGGTCGCCTTAAGGGCTGCCTAACTCACAATTTTTCCCGATTTCATGCCATTCTCAACTATTTCACCAATCTTAATCGCCTCAGCGAAAGGCTTACCAATAGCGGCCAACATGTAATGGAGGTAATTAGGATCCTGAGCTTGGAGAAAATAGTCAATCATGTCTGCCTCTTTCATTGGTGGTTTGACCCTAGCAGCCTGCTCTCTCCACTTGATTGCATATTCTCTGAAGCTTTCTGTTGGTTTCTTCTTTATGTTGACGAGAGAGGAACGGTCTGGAACTATATCAATATTGTACTGAAACTGTTGGACAAAATCTTGAGCCATGTCGTTTCAAACGTGCCAGTGAGAGATGTCTTGATCTATGAACCACTCTAAAGCAATTCTTGTCAAACTTTCCCCAAAATAAGCGATGAGTAATTCTTCTTTGCCTCCTGCTCCCCTTAATTGGTTACAATACCTCTTCAAATGGGTAACAGGATCACCATGCCGGTCATACTTGTCAAACTTGGGGGTCTTGAAATCAGGTGGAAAATGAACATGGGGGAACATGCATAAATCGTTGAACGAAACACTCTTGTGGCCTCCCAAACCCTGTATGTTTCTCATGGTTTGTTCTAGGCTCTTCATTTTTCTGGTCATTTCCTCTTGTTCCCTGTTCTTGTCAGGTTTTTCGATCTCAACTAGGAACATGTTCTGAGGAGTATGCTTCTATGAATTTGGAACTTTGAAATTCAATTCTAGAGAGTAATGTTGGGCATCATGAGCATTCAATTGTGGATCATTGTTGGACTTTTGAGCAAGAGCCGGTTTAGGAATAGTGATGGTATGGACAATGGGTACAGTAGGTGGGTCATTTCTGAGGGGTGCAGTTGGAGGACCTGGAATGGAGGTACTGGGGATAGTGGGAAGGTTAATGCTCGGACTGAATCCAGGTCCAGGTTGGTACAATGGGTTACTTGTTATGGAGATGGGCACCTGACTTGCAACTAACACACTATGAAGATTGTCCGAAGTCCCTATGGGTAGTGGGGGCGAAGCTTGTCCATTCACCCAAGCTTGGTATATCTCTGCCAATTGTTACTTCAACACTCTTACTTCTTCAACCAGTCCCGTACCTTGTTCGACCAATTGTCCATGGACATCATCATTATCTGACTCATTCTCACTATTGTTTGCCATTTTACTTTTTCCTTTTGATCTCGTGTTATAAGGGTGAGTCACCAGTTTAAACAACAAACCAAACACCTCTGTTTAAATTATCTTAAAAATGACAAACAACAAACCAACCACCTCTGTTTAAATTATCTTAAAAATGACAAACAACAAACGTGTTAGAGTTAGGCATTTTGCAGATATTAATCACACATTGTATGTCATGCACCTAATGCCAGTTTCCTTTCTATAATGAGCTTGGAAGGCTTCATGCTTCATCCCGGCTTATTGATTATTTCCTCTTGAAATTAACTTCTTTTTCTTTCCCTTTTTTTAATCTATTTTTATGGCTATGATCTCATCCGATGAGGATTGCCTACGTATCATGACGTTGCATGAATAAGACCATTACATAGTTCAGGAGGGAAATAACAATTTTGATGATTTTTTTCTTTTTGTAAAAATAAAACAAACTAAAATATTGTTCAGTCAATCATACCTTCCTCTCGCACCTGGTCTAGTATCTCTTAGGTCGATATCCAGTAGCTCCAGTAGCAGCAGAGGGAGAAGATCGGTAGTAGAAGGTAACGAACTAGAGACTCAGAGAGATGCTTGGGCCGAATGGAAGGGGCTTGCAACGATGGAAGGCTTACGGGATAGGGGCATACTCATATAAAAAATTTCCTAACTAAATCAATTGGGGTGATAGATCCGCGAAGCAAAAGCATCGTGAGCAAGAGCGTATTTCACAGCTGATTCAACAACAGCCATTTTTTCTGAGGAACTTTCATATGAGTCTATTCTTTCTTTTAATCCACTATAAAGATTCTAAATTTTATCCAATGTCGATGAATCAAAGGTGTCTGTTTATGGTATGGAATAGGAAGAGCAAGAACGGAACCGTTATCGCTTGTCCTATCATCCGCGATGAGCTTCTTTCATTCGTCAGTATGGGGTCATCAGAAGCCATCAAGCACGAAAGCAGCAAGGAGTGTGCTAGTGAGTCCCAAGCGAAGGAAAGAAGGACATGAGAGATTCATACTAGAACCACGATGATTCAATAAGAAAACCTACCCTAAATCAAATCAAGGATTCCCTGAGTAAGAATCCTCGGATCATCACTTATTTCCTGAATAAAAAGAATGACTAAAAATTCAAAGAAAGGTTTTGCTTTGGATAGAATGATTCTTTGTATGCGCGAGCTGAAATACAGTTAGTCGGACTTGCTTGAATCGATAGGCTTACCGGACTTCTCTGTCTATTCAATTGATTTTGTTGCAGACTCTTCCCCGCGCAGGAAATAGCGATCATACTAACTGCACCACCATGAATATCCTTCGTCCCTTATCTCCTCGTCTTCGAGGAAGGGTCTTTTCCCTTCTCATTTTTTTTGGTGTTCTTGGTTTCGCTTCTCTATTACTACAATCTTTTGGTCTAAATTTTGATATCCTACTGGGGCGCTTATACCAACGAATTCTTGTTCACTTGGTTGTTAGTCGGTTCGGGTGGTATTCTGGAGGTTTCCTACTTGCAATGATTTTTGTGGGTCTTTATCTGGAAAATAAGATGATGATGGCTTCTTCGGGGGCCTCTGGCTCAGGATCAGGTGAGAGCGCTGGAGGAAGGGGCTTCAGGTGGAATGATTTATTTGGAAGCAGTTCCCATGGTAATTCCGAAGCCAGTCTCAACCAACCGGCCCCGGACTCTCCCAACCCTGGTGAACGCGCAACGCCTATTGCTGAGGTTTATCATCCGTTACAGGAGGACGGATAGAGGCGTCGGGAGCTCAGTGATCATCTTAGTGCAGAGGTGACAAAGCATGAGGTTTCCTTCAATCTGGTGGTCCCAACAAAAAAAACATTAGAGCTCCCTTTAAAAAAACTGTGGAATCCAGTGGCAGGGTACTTTATTCCGATATCTCCCCCCGAGGGTGAGTTAGACTTCCCTATCCTTAAGGAAGCCGCGGGTTATTTCTTTCCTTGTAAGAAAGGTCTTGGTTTTGTATGGCATTAGAGAAAACTTGTTATGGTTATGCGGCTATATAGAAAAGGGGGGTGGGGCTTCAGGCGGCTTTTTTTATGAATAGTTTCAATCAAAATTCCATCGATTGTAGCTAGTGATTGCCCGGGTCGGTGTGTGATCACCAAAGGTGAAGTAACCCTTCAGATGCTCTCTCCGCCCATGCCGAATACCCCCGGCCGGTTCCGCCGGGTAAGGCCAGGAGCTGGTTTGGGGAATCACGGGGCCTTACTTATTCAGGGGGGACTTGATTCTGAAATGGAATGATNTGCTGATTTGAAAATAAAACATTCGTTCCGTGACGTGAGGCTCCAGCTTAAAACTTTGAAACTGTACCAAATCATACTCGGCAACTGAAGCATGGAGGAGAAGAGCCGGAAAGGGCGAAACCTCTCTTTTCAAAAGAAAGCGACCCGCCAAAAAACATTGCAATAGAGAACTCTTTAGCGGAAACGGTTTCCTGGCCTATTGAAACTCTTTCAGCCGATTTGCGGCAACACATTACTTCAGATCAGATTTGTGCCAATTCCTCCATTCACAGAATATCCTTATCAATCAAACTTTCTCTCTCTTACCGGAACTACACTCTGCAGCTCCATCTTCAGCAGCTGCTCAATCTTTCATTTCGAAAATCAAACTTGGATGTCATGGGACTTTCTCACAACTTCGTTCCTTGCGTTTTTTCCATCTTTAGCAGTTCCATATTAATCGGTTTCATTCCGATCGATCAGTCGAGATGGTTAGCTATGATGATTTATAGACAACCGGGGTATCAGCGTACTTCACGGCTAACTGAAGCAAGTGCAGATAATTCCTTTTCCGAATGAAAGGCGATAGGGCGACTGGGTCTGGTTTTTCAACCCGATCCATGTATGTAATGAAATAGAGTACCTTATTTCTTTTTATCGGGAGAGTTTCCCCTTTCCCTTTCAGCCAGTCCAAGAGTTCAGTTCACTCGAAAGCGGGTAGCGCCATTCTTGTAACTGTCACCTGTAATCCGCGCAGGTGTGTCCGCACCCCCCTGAGTGGACGAGAAAGGGTCTTATATCTTATTCGCGAGAATTTCTTCTCTTCGGTCTTCTCTCCTCACTAAGTGGCTGCACACACCTGTCTTACAGATAGAGTCAAGGCACTAGTTCGGATGGAAACCCTGATCAGGCAGGTGGCCTAGCTAACATAGCTATCCATCAGAAATAGCTGCATTCCATTGCAGGCTACTATAGAGGCATATAATTTTCCGGAATCTCGATAGTAGTTCCATGAACAATCCTTTGCGGGATTGGATTTTTTTTATAGTGGAAATGCCATAAAGCGCGACCCAAGATCCATGATACGAAAACCAAAATCAGGCAAATAGAAGGCTCGTTCGTAGATCAGCACAAAGCTATTAATCCAATCCGATCCAAGATGAGTAACCGAGCTCGGGATGCTTTACTCCTAACCCCACAAGGTTCCGAGACGGAGCTTAACCTGAGTCTCGGTTAAGAACGACGATGATATACGTTTCACACGGCGCACGATTCCATGGATAGTTTCATTTGAGATCGTGATGGAGGACATAGCTTACGATCATCGGCTTTGAGTAGAGCTAGTCTCCCTTGAGACCTGCTGCCGCAAAAGCTCTTTCTGCTGCTCCTTCGCCTGCGGATTAAGCTGTAGAAGGCAAGCAAGCAAACCTTGGAAACTGGCAATTTCAAGGATCAGGGGAGGTATGAAGTGGCCTCAACCAAAATTGATGGAATTGGACCTAAAAAAGCCATTCAGGTTCGTTATCGATTAGGTATCAGTGGAAACATAAAGATAAAGGGGGCCTCAGGCCCTACTTAGTTTCGCAAGCCTTTGTCATTGTCAGTCAACTAAGTAGGGCCTTTTCCTTTTTGTTTGAATAACCCATTCTCATTATCTTTAATAAGTAAAGTAGGCAAACTGGA
Organism: Nicotiana knightiana; assembly: GCA_005239525.1. Classification (NCBI taxonomy): domain Eukaryota; kingdom Viridiplantae; phylum Streptophyta; class Magnoliopsida; order Solanales; family Solanaceae; genus Nicotiana; species Nicotiana knightiana. The sequence continues at coordinate 127,233 of ML401919.1, forward strand.
TTCCACTCCAGTTGACCTCTTTGGTTTCCATCCCACCGTGAGAAGGTAGAGAGCAAAACCCCTCATTCTAGTTGGTAGGCGTGCGAGTAAGAGGGTAGTCGGCGAAATTATATGAATTGAATGGGAGTTCAGCTTCGACAATCGTATCCTCCCTCCAGCAAATAAGGTGGAGTGGGCAAGGCAGAGCAAGACGGCCGTTCTGTCTTTCGAACGGAAGTCTGTCTGTCTTTATTCCAATCATCGTAGTTCGATCGATCAACTACGCCGT
>ML401923.1:0-29083 GCA_005239525.1 Nicotiana knightiana
GAAAATAGCCGGAAATAGGACACTTGTCCATTTTCTGAGATAAGGAAGGTTCCAGAAACTGGAGAACTGTCAATTTATGTACAGAAGATGCCATTTTCCCGCATTTTATTTTCGCACTTTTTTTTAAATTTTTTCTGCTCATATTTTTATTTTTCAGTCAGTGTATTTTTGTAATTATTTTTTTCTGTTATTAAGCATTTTTCTTTATTTTTATTCTACCCGCATTATTTTTTATTTATTATTCGGATTATGTAATTATTATTATTTATTCCGTTATTTGGCTNAAATCAGATTTAATCAACTAATGTCGGACTTAATTAACAATTGTATATAAAGTTAGGGTAATTATATTCGCTTAGTATTATATTTGTTATTTTCGTTCAATAATCAATTAATTACAACGGATTATTAAAAATTAAAGTAGATAATATATATATATATATATATATATATATATATATATATAGTGTTACATTTCTTTCTTTCTGTTTCATTTTGTTTATTATATCTTTGTTTAGTGTTGTTAATGGTTTGGGCATGGCTAAATAGACAGACCCATAACTTTATTTTTTTTATTATTATTGGGCCTGGCTAAATGGACAGGCTCATAGCTTTGAAAGCTTAAGGCCTGGGCTCTTCAGACTAAAAGTCACTTGACTTAGGCCCAAAGCCAATCTGGTTTTGAGGTAATTCCAAGACCTTTAAGGGTCGATTTTGGAAACCTAATTCTGAAAATCATTCTAGAAAGTGCTAGAACTTTCTAGAATATGGACAACTGTCTCAATGCTGAGTAGGAAAAAGGATAAGATCCGAAAATAGCCGGAAATAGGACACTTGTCCATTTTCTGAGATAAGGAAGGTTCCAGAAACTGGACAACTGTCAATTTATGTACAGAAGATGCCATTTTCCCGCATTTTATTTTCGCACTTTTTTTTATTTTTTTTTGCTCATATTTTTATTTTTCAGTTAGTGTATTTTTTTAATTATTTTTTTTCTGTTATTAAGCCTTTTTCTTTATTTTTATTCTACCCGCATTATTTTTTATTTATTATTCGGATTATGTAATTATTATTATTTATTCCATTATTTGGCTAAAATCGGATTTAATCAACTAATGTCGGACTTAATTAACAATTGTATATAAAGTTAGGGTAATTATATTCGTTTAGTATTATATTTGTTATTTTCGTTCAATAATCAATTAATTACAACGGATTATTAAAAATAAAAGTAGATAATATATATATATATATATAGTGTCACATTTCTTTCTTTCTGTTTCATTTTGTTTATTATATCTTTGTTTAGTGTTGTTAATGGTTTGGGCCTGGCTAAATAGACAAACCCATAACTTTATTTTTTTTATTATTATTGGGCCTGGCTAAATGGACAGGCCCATAGCTTTGAAAGCTTAAGGCCTGGGCTCTTCAGACTAAAAGTCACTTGACTTAGGCCCAAAGCCAATCTGGTTTTGAGGTAATTCCAAGACCTTTAAGGGTCGATTTTGGAAACCTAATTCTGAAAATCATTCTAGAAAGTGCTAGAACTTTCTAGAATATGGACAACTGTCTCAATGCTGAGTAGGAAAAAGGATAAGATCCGAAAATAGCCGGAAATAGGACACTTGTCCATTTTCTGAGATAAGGAAGGTTCCAGAAACTGGACAACTGTCAATTTATGTACAGAAGATGCCATTTTCCCGCATTTTATTTTCGCACTTTTTTTTATTTTTTTCTGCTCATATTTTTATTTTTCAGTTAGTGTATTTTTTTAATTATTTTTTTTCTGTTATTAAGCCTTTTTCTTTATTTTTATTCTACCCGCATTATTTTTTATTTATTATTCGGATTATGTAATTATTATTATTTATTCCATTATTTGGCTAAAATCGGATTTAATCAACTAATGTCGGACTTAATTAACAATTGTATATAAAGTTAGGGTAATTATATTCGTTTAGTATTATATTTGTTATTTTCGTTCAATAATCAATTAATTACAACGGATTATTAAAAATAAAAGTAGATAATATATATATATATATATAGTGTCACATTTCTTTCTTTCTGTTTCATTTTGTTTATTATATCTTTGTTTAGTGTTGTTAATGGTTTGGGCCTGGCTAAATAGACAAACCCATAACTTTATTTTTTTTATTATTATTGGGCCTGGCTAAATGGACAGGCCCATAGCTTTGAAAGCTTAAGGCCTGGGCTCTTCAGACTAAAAGTCACTTGACTTAGGCCCAAAGCCAATCTGGTTTTGAGGTAATTCCAAGACCTTTAAGGGTCGATTTTGGAAACCTAATTCTGAAAATCATTCTAGAAAGTGCTAGAACTTTCTAGAATATGGACAACTGTCTCAATGCTGAGTAGGAAAAAGGATAAGATCCGAAAATAGCCGGAAATAGGACACTTGTCCATTTTCTGAGATAAGGAAGGTTCCAGAAACTGGACAACTGTCAATTTATGTACAGAAGATGCCATTTTCCCTAATTTATAGGGAATTCTGACAGATTCTATGGGCCTTAATTCTCATCCCTTTTCACCTCCTCATTCTATAAATACATTCAAACTTTTCATTGTAAAAAAGAGAAAAGAAGAGGGATTCTGAGATTCAGATACACAGAAGTTTCTCACATTCTCATATTTCACAAAGATTCTTAGCAATTTCATTTTACACTTGAAAACAAAGACACCTTTTAAACCTGAAATAGAAAGCTGGAGTCTCTTGCTTTCACTGGTAGCAAAGAACTCCTACTGATTTTTCACATTGTCTTCTGGATTTCTGGGTTTTCATTTGGAAGTTGGTTTTGATTTCCTGCTTGAGTTTTCTTGTTGCTGCTCTTACTCAATTTTTCAGAGACTTAATTTTCTTTTTGTGTTCTTGCTGCTGTCAAGGTATTTCTTTAACAAGATGTAAAGCTCCTTTGTCGATAAATCTGCACTAGTTTGAATGTTGTATGAACCATGTTAATTTGAATTTGCTTACTTGAAAGTTATGTTACAAATTCATTTACATTGTTTTAGGCAAATCTATTAGTTTGAAAGTATTCTGAAAATTACAAAACCCGCCTAAAGAGTCATATACTCATAAAATCTGTATGTTCGTACGCAATAGTATCACATAGATCATTTTTCAGAAAATTTGTCAAATATCCATTGGCAACTTTATTATTTGTTCAGTCGGCAAAAAATGTAATAATTTTTACTGCATTTTCCAAGTAGATTGAAAGTGACCGTAATGCATTTTCAGGCCCAAAACCAATTGGATTTATGGAATTGTGTTCTGGGTTTTTTTACTAAATCAAAGGAGTTTATCAAATGGCTATCACGCCTTAATATTTTTGAAATACAAATAAGTTTGAAAACCTACATTCCGAAAAATAAAAACTTAGGCAAATCAGTAGGGAAAATGCCAAAAATGTTGGCAAAAAAATTTGATTTATTCAAAACCCTTTTATTTCTGCTTTGAAAGATAATGAAATAAAGGCGAATGTTATAAACGTCATTATAAATTTTATTTCAAAATTCCTTCAGAAACATGTAATGGGCTAGAGTTCACTTGGACTCATTATCATCAGGCCCCAAAAAATTTTATCTTTTGAATTTCATTTATTTGTCCACAAATGGATATTGGGCCAGAGTCATTTGAACTCATTACTAGGCCCAAAACCTTTTTTTTGAATCAAATGTGTTTGAATGATTAAATGCTGAATTGGGTCAGAGTCCAATTGGACTCAAACATACCAAAATTCTTTGGATTGGTTCAGTGGTAGAGTCCAAACAATGGACAACACAATCATGGGCCAGAGTCCACTTGGACTTAGTCCTTATCAGGCCTCAAGTTTTTTCTAAAAAATTTGAGCCTCATAAGCAGTTTGTAGGTAACATGCCCTATTAGATATAGACAAAGTTGCATTAGTATTGAAACTTTACACCGAAAATATACGACATAGGATTAGAGACAGAAGCATGACTTTAGGTACTCATAAATGATTACAATTATGTACACGCATGCGTGACATAGTTGTGATACCAAAATAAACCAAGGTACATGTTTGCGTGACCATGGTCAAACACCCTTAGTAAATAAAACACCTTAATCAAGTACTCGTAGAAATGCTCTTAGGCGCGGATTTTAAACTAGTATCGTGATTGCGTACATGTTCGTGTGACGTGATCCCGATTTCAAATAAATCAAAGGTACGCGTTCACGCGAATTTGACTATTTTTTTAAACCAAACTCCGTGAATTATGTACACATACGCGTGACATGATTTTTGACACACCAAACTAAAAAGGGTATACATATGCATAATTCACCTTAAGGTAATTCGTTAGACGAATCAAATGATTAATAGCGGTAAAAGGATAAATACACATAGGTCCTAAAATGAGTAACTATATGAAATAAGCCAAGTATTAATTATTGAGAGACCGTGCCAGAACCACGGGATTCGGAAGTGCCTAACACCTTCTCCCGGATTAACAAAATTCCTTACCCGGATTTCTGGTTCACAGACTTTTAAAACAGAGTCAAAATTTCCTCAATTTGGGATAAACTATATGAAATAAGCCAAGTATTAATTAAAGAGAGACCGTGCTAGAACCACGGGATTCGGGAGTGCCTAACACCTTCTCCCGGATTAACAAAATTCCTTACCCGGATTTCTGGTTCACAGACTTTTAAAACAGAGTCAAAATTTCCTCAATTTGGGATAAACTATATGAAATAAGCCAAGTATTAATTAAAGAGAGACCGTGCTAGAACCACGGGATTCGGGAGTGCCTAACACCTTCTCCCGGATTAACAAAATTCCTTACCCGGATTTCTGGTTCACAGACTTTTAAAACAGAGTCAAAATTTCCTCAGTTTGGGATATTAAAAATAAATGGTGTCTCAGAACACCGTAAAATATCAGGATGGCGACTCTGAAAATTAAATAAATAATCTCAAATTCGATTATGTCACTTAAATTGGAAAAAATCCCTTATCCCCACCCCTATCGGCAAAAAAAGAGGTGTGACAATGATCAGAATGACTCTCGAGATGTAGGTTATTTATCGCACCTTATTCGTGCTTGGGTTTTGGTGTGTAATATGCTATTCGTCTCCCCAGAAATGTATTTTTTCACTTGGCATGCTTGTGGCCGATATATGGTATTCCGTAGGAAGAAGCATTATGGCTTGACGGGTATGTCTTTATTTATTGTTATGCGTTGGATCGGGTGGCACGCCACCACAGACACATTATTTGGATCGGGTTGCACACCAAAACAATATCATGTTTGGATTGGTATGCATGCCGCAACAGTGATATGTTGAGTACGGTTCCCTATATCTATTCCTGCATATTTTATTTCCCATCCTCTAAGAAGGTTCCATAACATCTGTTCGACCGTTTTATTAGTTAAGCGGGCTGGGTAATTCGTTTCCAGAGTTCGTTCCTCCTTATGTGTCATATTTTAGTTGTAGCTCATCGGCGCATTGATGGCGTCATATGAGGTCTGATTTAGTGTTTGAGGTGGCTTATTGCCTGAGTAGCTTGTACTGGGTGACACGAGATTATTGAACCTGAAATTAGTGCAATATATAAGGTGTATTAAAGAGAAAACATCATTATTTAGTTCAGAGTGAGGTAATGGTTCTTGTCAGGAGGAGAGACTCCATAAATTATTGATTTGACATGTGGATATGAGTTTCTACACGTCTTTTTCGTCGTGGCGGTATTGCGAGAGTTGGAACAAGATTTATATATGTCATGAGATGTATTGTGGTCATCGAGTTTGTGAAATTATAGATATTGTGGTCGGGGGATGTTATTATAGTAAACCGACCTTTGTGGTGCATGGTGTGATTTCAGCATAGATGCATGATCGTGTTTTGGTACAGTGTGTGGTGATTGGTACGGTGTTCGTGTGTTAGAATCAGGATTTGTAAAGAAATTCGGAAGTTGGAACTTGGTTCTAAAACTTGTTAGCTAAGTTATAGGGAGGATTTTCAGTCTGGCTCGAGCTAATGTGTTCAACTGAAATGTGGTGGCACGGGTAGGTGCACGAGGTGTTAAGCAGTGATTTTGGACAACTCATAAGCAGTTCTTAGTACGTTTGAGGATGAACGTATGTTTAAGTGGGGGAGAATTTAACGACCCAACCGGTCCTTTTGAGCCCTAACATATCGTTCGGCGATTTGAGTCCTTTAGTAGCTTTACTTAAGGTATTTTTGACTTATATGTGTGACCTTGAATTTCGGGAAGTTCGGAGTTTATTTGGGAAGAAAACGACCTTAGAATTGTGATTTGAAGGTTCTAATAGGTTTGTATGATGATTTCGAACTTGGGCGCATGTTCAGGTTGAGTATCAGATTTCCAGGGAGAATTTCGACGTTTATTATGGAAAGTTAACATTTTTGAAGGTTTATGAATTTCATAAGTTTGGTTTGAAGTGGATTTTGATGTTATCGAAGCCCATTTGGGGTTACGAACCTTGGAATAGCTTATTTATGTTATTTGTGACTCGTGTGTGAAATTCGAAGTCATTCCGGATAGATTTGATACGTTTCGGCACAAGATATAGAATTTGGAAATTTGAAAATTTATAAGTTTGATTCGAGGCGCGATTCATGATTTTTGATGTTTTTTGACGTTATTTAAGGCTTCAAATATGTTTGTATTGTATTTTGGGACATGTTGGTATATTTGGTTAAGGTCCCGAGGGCCTCGGGTGGATTCTGGATGGTTAATGGATTCAATTTGGCCTTGTGAAATTGCTGGTGGCAGCACATTTGGTGTAGCCGCACCTGCGAGGTTTTGGCCGCTTGTAGCAGCCGTAGAAGCGACCAAGAGGGTCGTAGAAGCGGTTTTGGGTGAGCAAGGTAGTGATGGAGGTAGAGACAATTTCCGCATCTACGATGGCGCAGATGCGGCGTTCCTGAGTGCAAAAGAGGAATGGCTGGTGAAGTCTAGGACCGCAGATGCGGTCAAAATCCACAGAAGCAGAACCGTGCCTGCACATGAGAAGCCATATAAGCGATGGCATACAAGCGCTGGAGGAAGCCGCATATGCGGAAGTTGAGGGGAGCTGCAGAAGTGGACTCAGAGGCGCAGAAGCGGCTAAGGTTCTGCAGATGCGAGATGTCGCTGGGCAGTGAGGTTTTATAAATGGGGTTTGGCCCCTTTTTTCTATTTTCACTTGGTTGGGGCGATTTTGGAGAGCTTCAAGGGGATATTTTCATAAAGAAACACAAGGTAAGTGATTCCCACCTATTACAAGTTAAATATATGATTTCTAAATGGATTTAAACATGGTAATTAGTATATTTGGGGTTTTGGTAGAAAAACTAAACTTTGGTATTTTGGGATTTTGGCCACGAAATTGGACATGGAATTTTGAGAAATTTATATATTTCAGTTCGTGGTGTTATGAGTAAAGTTTATCTTCAAAAAATTTCAGAATGCGGGCCCTTGGGTCCGAGGGTTGATTTTATCGACTTTTCGAGAGGAGTTGAGAATTGTTAAAAATGATTAATTATGGATATTAAAATATATTTTGATTGGTTTGCACATTTTTTTGAATAGTTTTGGATCGACGGGAAGTGGTTTGAGGTGTTAGAAAGGCTTTGGAGCATGTTATTGAACTACGGAGCAAGGTAAGTCTCCTCTCTAACTCTGTGAGGAAGAAACTACCCTTAGGTGATGTATTTATTATGTGCTACTTGTTGCAGGGTATACGTACGCACGAGGTGACAAGAGTGCATGCGTAGCTAGATTCATGTTATGTCCGGGTAGACTTAGGTTCCCGCCATGCTATAATTGTACTATTTGAGTTGTCTCTTGCCTATTAAATTCCATTATTTTACGCTGCGACTTGAGACTAGACTTGCGTAGAGTGATAGACCCGATATGATAGAGATTCGATGGGCTTCATGATTAGCCACGAAATGATTGTACTCCTCTTATGAAATTATTCCGTGTATTACGTTTCACCGAAAGGTTTCCCTTAATATATATAACTCACACGTCTACTCGTGAGAGGGGTCAATGACCCGTCAAAGATTCCTATTCTAATGGCATCGGGCCGTTCGCCTCAGAAGGATAGATACATCAATGGTTCGTGCCGTTTGACCCTCAGCAGTGCATGCATTATGATGGATCGAGTCGTACGCCTCGACAAGATTAAGTATCATACTCTCTTTGGAGCAGGCCGTTTTCCTCGGTAATAAATAGATGTATCTATGGTTTGGAAATGTTATGATGGATCGGGTCGTACGCCTCGACATTTCTATAAAATACTCTTATGAACTCGTGCGTAATAATTGGCTAGAAGCCAGCATATCTGTGAGCTTTTCCTGATTGAACTGTGACGACCTATCTGGTAAGGTCCGTTATATATATACTCCGATCGAGGAGGTAACTACTAATTGATAGTTTGAGATATTACTGAGAGGAGGATTGTACAACTTATTATACTTGTTATTTCGTTTATTTACTCTAACTCACACATGTTTACTTCTATTGTATCTGTCTTATTGGACAACTAGTAAGTGTTGATGTCAACCCCTCCTCACTACTTATCTAGGGTTAGGCTAGATACTTACTGGGTATGCGTTTACGTACTCATGCTACACTTGCTACACTTTTTGTGCAGGTACTTATATGTCTGGTGGTCTCGGGCATACATGCGCGGCTAGTGCAGGGACTTTACCGTGAGCTGCATTTCATGTTACGATCCTCAGCGTGCAGAGTCTCCATCAGAGTTATTTATATTCCCCTGTCTAATTTGTATTCCAAACGAATATTTTATTATATTTCCTAGTTGATGCTCATGCACTTGTGACACCGGGTTTTAGGGATTCCTACGGGTTGTTCGTTGTTGTAATTGTGTAAATGTTATCGCCTAACCTGTAAAAATCTATTTCATACGATTTAATTAAAGGAAAATCTTGATTTCAACTACTAAAATAAGTAAGTGAATTAACAGTTCACAGTTGGCTTGACTGAAGGCGGTGTTAGGCGCCATCACGACCTTTAGCGGATTTTGGGTCGTGACATGGTTAATATATTTAGGTGGGGTCCCGAATGGCTCGAGTGAGTATATGACGAGTTTCGGACCATTTTGATAAAGAATTGCAGGTTATGGTGCATTGCACCTTAAACTTTTGGAGTGCAGGTGCGGCTCAGTTTCTACGCAAACTGTGTCGCTTCTGCGACCTTGAGGCCAAGGAAGAAGCTTCGCTTCTAAGAATCTTTGAGCGCAGTTGCGATGCCCGCTTCTAGGGTGCATGGATTGCAAATGAGATGTGCCTCGTTTCTGCGGCTTCATTTGCGCTTCTACGCAGTCGCAAATGCGACGTGAAGTTCCGTAGGTGAGGTCCTTTGCCTGGCAGCCTGGCATCGCAAATGTGAGCATTGTATCACAAATGTGAGCTCCAGATGCAGAACTTGAGTCTGCAGATGCAAAAATGCTGTACAGAGTGCATAAATTCGGGAGTTCAACATTTCTAGTTCAATTTTTGAGTTTTAAGTCTCGGATTTGGGTGATTTCAGAGGGATCTTTCACAAGTTTGAGCTGGATAAGTGTTCTTTATCCTAAATCATTTGTATTCTATAATTATATACTTATTTACATCATGTTTCCCTGAATTTAATTGAATAAAATGATATTTTATAAAATTTTCCAAAAATGTAAAATAAAGATTCGAAAGGCAATACAATGTCGGAATTCGAAAATATTTATATGGTTGAACAAAATGGGTGTTCGGGGTCTATGAGTTTTCGTCAGGTTTCATGTCAGGACCCAACCTATGGGCCGCGACGGGCACTCGGTACCTTACTCAACCGAGTACCAACGTAACATATCTTTCTTATCGTACTATCATGGGTAAATGGGCCAAAAGGGCCATCATGAGATAACCGAAATAAAATATAAGGGAATGCTAGGCATAGGATGACCTAACATGGTATAAAAACTAATACATGTGACCTACACCTATAAGGCTGATATGATCAGTTGTAAACTCAAAACATAGGCAGACAAGGCCATACAAGTATCCATATACCTGACATTTGTCTACAAACCTCTAAGAGTACATAAACAACATAAAGACCGGGACAAGGCCCCGCCATACCAGTCAATGCATGTCCCAATCATGCTGACCAATTAGGCAATTTCGGAGCAAGTGGAGTGCAACAACACCTTCCGCTGAGCCGATAGCCTACTAGGAGGACTGTTAACCTATATATCGGGATCTGCGGGCATGAAATGCAGCATCCCCAAGCAAAAGAGATGCCAGTACAAATAAAGTACTGAGTATGTAAGGCAGAATATCATAACTAAGAACAGTAATGTAAAGAGATGTAGGAGATACAACCTATAGCATCTCAGTGCCTTTGAGAGATAGTGACATGAAATACGTGATACATATATATATATATATATATATAACCTTTTAAAAAGATCCGCCTCTATGGGCATCATCATCATCATATCATACCCGGCCTCGTAGAGGACTCGGTAAAAACATACCCGGCAATCATAACGCTTAGTAGAATAGTACCCGACCACGTGGAGCTCGGTAAACCCAACTGATTAGTGGTTGCACAATAGGTGACGTACCCGGCTGACTATAGCGTGGCTCTGTAGAGTAAAATAGATACTATGGATAATGAATGTGGAATCATGGAATGATGCTCTAAACCTTTCGGAGTGACGTAAGGCAGTTGCACCTTTGATTAACATTATGGACGTCATACGATCAATATGAACTTCACTAGGACTCGAGGATCATACATACTTTCTTACAATAACTTTGTATGGATAGAACAACATGGACAACCTTCGTTGGTAGGAGTAGATTCATTATGAAATAGCTTATTGTTTACGTTCATTTCACTTTATATCATGCCAAAAGAAAGAAAGAAGTGCCTTAACATACCTTATCAAAATCTTTCAACTCACCAAGTTGAACTCGCCTCTTCGCACCTTAATCTACATCAACGATAATAATACTATCATTAACTTATGAAAGGTACAACTAAGCAAAACGAACGACAAGCTTAGTTTGTATAAAAACGGGCAGCATATCTCCCCTAAAGTACATGTTATAACATTCCAGATGTTTCGACTTTCGACGAAACTTATTTTCTTCAATTGGTTTAACTTCTAAGCCTTCCAACCCTCTTGGTACTTGTAGTCCATGATCTTAAATATTTGTAACCTCCAAGTTAACATGATTAACTTACTTTATGTACTTTCAAAGACGATCTCATTTCTGAGCTTAAATAAATTGACTTACGACATACTCTCATGTACGAAATTATGGGATATCACATTATTCCCCCCTTTGGAACATTCATCCTCAAATGTTGACTGATACACTTATCTGTGTCTTAAACAATAGCTTTTACAAATACTTTAATATTGTCTTTTCCATCTAGGGAGTTGTTCGGTGAATAAATCCAAAGGCTATGGCATTCCCTTCTTTAGATATGTTTCTCACTCCACGAGTTGTGGTCGAAATTCTTCCAATCTCGTAACTGTTTCTACCTTCTTTCATGCAGCCTGGATGATTCTAACCTTGAATGTGCTCCAGTGTGACTCTTATCTCCTTTTTTTGTTAGATTTTAACCCCTCTTTAGGCTTCACTTTGTGAACATATATAGTACTATGACAAGTTGTCCATCTGGGCATCTATAGGTATATTAAAGTTCTTTGCTTGGTACTTTGTTGAACTTATGACTATTGTTATATCTTGTTTCATGAACTCAATTATCTATGCTTATGGATTTGCCACAACTAGGTAGGTCATATTGTACCATAACTCTTACTTTGGTTTACGATTATCGAGGCCTGCCACCCAACTCCAGGTTACTCTCCCACCGCTTATCCTATATGTATAAATCTAAGCCATTTAATGTTTCCTTATTACTGTTCATCTTAATAATGACAGCCTACTCTCATCTCATATTTGTAACTTTTATTCGTCTATCGTTGATTCACCTTAATACTGATCTATAATCTACCACTGATAACTTGAAACCTCTCATGTAATACATTGTCACTATGGCTCATGTCGCATCGGGGAACATTTCAAGTGATTTTCTTGATCCACTTAGGGATGATACTATATTTCAATAATTGTATTTCATAACATCATAACGTGATTCATCTTATGGGGGTGTTCTAATCCCGTGCAACTCATGAATTCCCTGTTCTCAAAATCATTACTCAATCAAAGGCCTAAGCGTCATCCTCTTATCATTTAGCACAATTACACCCTTACTTTACTACCAGGGTAGCATTTCATCTCTTTTAAATGATCATAGTTTTAAGCTCCTTTGAGTTCACTCATACTATACTAAGCTTTTTATAACTCTATGGAAACCATCAACTCTCTTGTTGTGATGGGTTTAATCCCGAGGACTTACCTATTCTCGTCACCTTCTCACTCACCTTTTCTTATCCTTACTCTTGTCTAGCTAAAACCTTGTTGCTCAACCATACTTTAGCTTCCGACCTACGTGTATCTATTTATAATACTCACAACCTTCCTTTTAACATGCTACCACCATAGATTTCCTTTCATGCCTTCTCAGTTATCTTTAAATGTATGCAATTACTGTTCCCGGTCGTTCTACCACTTGCTGCATGGATACTTGGCTTATCTTAGTGCCCACGAATACTGGACTTCCCTATAACTCATATGATCTCAATTATCAACTCTTGATTTTTTTATTCTTCCCGTTCATTAGCCATGATAGGTGCCACTTTCTTTTGGAGTGCATACAATATTATAGTGAGACTGCTGTTACAAGACCACTTCTTCTTTAGGTCACTATGCTTATGTCGAAGCCTTATTCTTTCTTTAGTCAGCTAGTCTTTCGTTGCAATGCTTAGGGAAGACCCTATGACTCTTGTAAAGCTGCGAGCTTATTACATTGTATACCCTAATGTATTTCTGATGTTCTTACTCGCCGATCCTTAAGCTTAGTTACTTACCTTCGCGCCCTTGAGCTCGTAGGGTTGGTTCTGACTTGAAATTTCAGTTGTCTCCCTAGTGGCACTCTCTTTTATTTCCGTAACACTTATATTGTACCTTCTACTACCCTAACTCCTATCTAAGTATTTCTCAAGGATTATGATGTCGTATTTGAGAAACTGAATTCCTACGCTGGGTTTCACTATATTTATCTTGCATGATCTACTAATTTGTCTGTATCCACCTATATATCCATAACTAGGCTCTTCCTGAATCAACTACAAACTACCCGTTGGTCCACTCTCATGTCTGTATTTTATGTAACGCCTCTTGGGTTATGTCCTTTTTCTTAAATTACCTCTCGTACGAGATCCTTTTGTATCAAGTGTTCATTTCCACTTATTTATCAATATTATCGAGTGTGAAACCCTTATTGATTCTCCCCGGCATCATGCTTGCATAATGTTTTGGAGTCATATTATATCTGTAGGATCTGAATCAATGCAATCTCATTCATTTCACCTTTTTACCGTATTCTACCTTTACCATTCGATAGTTACCTCTTCATCTTTGGCATTTTTTTTTACATCTTCACTAACATATTACTCCCCTTGTAGTAACCCTTCTACACCAGGGATAATTGAATTTTTTACGCACAAGGGTGACACCTGGGATAACTGGCACATTTAGTCCCTTAAGCTTAACTCTGCTCATAGTGATTGCTTTAGGGAAGCGTCTTCGTGAATGACCGTTAAAGGTTATTCTTCTATTGTTCATTGTATTACTGTCTAAACACGATCTCTGAAATGATGCCGACTATTACCAATTCCTTCGATCCCTAATTCATGTTCATTTTATCTTGTTCACTAGCCCATACTAATTTTTATTACTTTGAGGGTCTCACTCTTCCTTCTGGAAACCTAGCTTGAGTCACCAACTCATTTCTCGAAATGAGGATATGACTTTATGGCCCATACTCTTTAGTTGTCATAAGGCGTGTCACCTCTCGTATTTTCCTTCCCTTGTCTATAGACTCTGTAATACTGTCATTTTTTTATCTACCGTTGTCATACACGTATCATATCTTACTCGTAATGTTTTATTCACTCTCTTCTTATTTCCATGCTAACATTTATGTCTATCACTTTATTCTGAAAACTCCAACAAGACATTCTTTTGCTTTTAGCCCCCTTGCTCCATCCACTGCCTTTTCGATTTGCCTAACATTCTCTCTTTACTAGATATGAATTCCACACTAAGGTAATATTTATCCCTTCAAGGATTCCAGGCCCTATCTTTGTAGTACTTATATCTAACCGTACTATTTTAGAGTGCACCATCTGGGTGTCTCACAAGGATATCTATTAGAATATTTGCAATATCCTTCGAAAATGTCATCTAACGCAAACAATCCATCAACCATTTTAAGTTACTCTTACCCTAGCCGAATCCTGATATTTCATCATTCTCTTAAACCATATTTCTTAGCTCCCATAGGGCATAACTTAGATCGGTGTGGACAATTGCACATACCTCTATTACACTTGAAGGTCAAAATTCTTATATTTCTCTGCTTGAATTGTAAATATTGTTAATTAATTGTGTACCTCGTACCCTTCTTCACCTTGCTTCCTTTACTTGCTGAAAATTGTGTCTACCTTCCGATTCTTTTATTCTTTTTTATCGTAAAAGTGGATAGAAATTCTTTCTAAGGATCCTTATCAAGAAGCTTACACGTCTTAGTACATACATGATCTGCTGGATACCTCATATTTATCCATCATAAGCATGATGCAAAAATCGAGTTCCTCTGACTCAACTTTTCCATAGCTATATCCCTTACCAACCATCTTTCTAGATGTAGGATCATCGTATTATGAATAATAGAATTTAGGAGTTTAATTTCTTACAACTGAGCTCTACCACACGATCTAGAGTAATAAGAAAGAGTGACAGTCCTAAATGCCCTGTAGCCTCCTGCTTATAAGTGGGTGCACAACACACCCATAAACAAGACTCTACTAGACACGGCTTGTAGACTCCCCAGGACAGAACCGCTCTGATACCACTTCTGTTATGACCCAACCTATGGGCCGCGACGGGCACCCGGTACCTTACTCGATCGAGTACCAACGTAACATATCTTTTTTATCGTACTATCATGGGTAAATGGGCCAAAAGGGCCATCATGAGTGAACTGAAATAAAATACAAGGGAATGCTAGGCATAGGACGACCTAACATGATATAGAAACTTATACATGTGACCTACGCGCCTATAAGGCTGACATGATAAGTTGTAAACTCAAAACATAGGCCGACAAGGCCATACAAGTGTCCATATACCTGACATTTGTCTACAAGCCTCTAAGAGTACATAAAGAACATAAAGTCCGGGATAGGGCCCCACCATACCAGTCAATGCATGTCCCAATCATACTGACCAAATAGGCAACTCCAGAGCAAGTAGAGTGCAGGAACACCTTCTGTTGAGCCGATAGCCTACTAGGAGGATTGCCAACTTGTCTATCGGGACCTGTGGGCATGAAACGCAGCGTCCCCAAGAAAAAAGGACGTCAGTACGAATAAAGTACTGAGTATGTAAGGCAGAATAGCATAACTAAGAACAATAATGTAAAGAGATGTAGGGAATACAACCTATAGCATCTGAGCGCCTCTAAGAGATAGTGACATGAAATTCGTGATATATATATATATATATATATATAAATATATATATAATATTTTAAAAACATCCGCCTCTGTGGGCATCATCATCATCATATCATACCCGACCTCGTAGAGGACTCGGTAAAAATATACCCGGCCATCATAAGGCTCGGTAGAATCGTACCCGACCATGTGGAGCTCGGTAAACCCAACTGATAAGTGGTTGCACAATAGGTGCGGTACCCGTCCGACTATAGTAATAGATACTATATAATGCATGTTGGACTCATGGAATCATGCTCTAAACCAATCGGAGTGATGTAAGGTAGTTGCATCTTTGATTAACATTATGGACATCATACCATCAATATGAACTTCACTAAGACTCGAGGATCATACATACTTTCTTAGAATAACTTTTTATGGATAGAACAACATGGACAACCTTAGTTGGTAGGAGTAGATGCATTATGAAATAGCTTATCGTTTACGTTCATTTCACTTTAGATCATGCCAAAAGAAAGAATGAAGTGCCTTAACATACCTTATCACAATCTTTCCAATCACCAAGTTGAACTAGACTCTTCACATCTTAATATACATCAACGATAATAATACTATCATTAAGTTACGAAAGGTACAACTATCGCACAACGAACGACAAGTTTATTTTGTATAAAAACGGGCAGCATCTCCCCTATTATCCTTACTTCCTCCAAATTCAATATAACACCAACAACACAAGAACACGACAACAACAACATATATACATTATTTTCCAGCCTTATATACACCACAAAATACTATAAAACAGCCCAACACACCGCAATCTTTTCATACACAAAACGACCATCGTAGTAGTGTCAAACGACCCGGAAATGTTACGACGAATGACCAGAAAACCACCCTAAATATATATGGTGTTTATACACACCCTTAATCTTCCAAAACTCCACAAAACAATAGTGAAATATGCAGCCCAACAGTAACACAAAAGAGTCTGCTACAAGTCAAATAACTCGAACTCACGGCTTCCGATCACCGTCCCATGAGTTCTAGCTATTAGGAAAAATATTTATAAACCTTCCTTGATATTTAAACACTTAAATATAGACATTACACGTTTATTAACTATGAATTAACATCAAAAACTCTAACTACAAAAAAAAGAGAGGCGGTATAATGACACTTACGTCGTAGGGATCTTTTTGGTGTTATCACTTCTCGATTTCATGCCCGGGATGATAATCTTCTTTGAAACCCTAGAAGAGAGATTAAGGATATTTTTATGGGTGTTCTATGGTCGTGGTATGCTGAAAAATGAAGAGAAATTCGATCTAAGACTTATATCAACTTTGGAAAAGTCAAAGAGGTGCTAGCTTGGCATCCTAGCATTGCCCCATCTTCCGACGCTTATATCTTTTTATACGGATATCGTATGAACGAACGTTTAAGAGCGTTGGAAACTAAATTCCATGACCTTCAATTTGGTATATAATATTTCCCAATAAGACTTCATATAACACATTAAATGTACTGCTCAAAAAGCTTTAGTGAACCACCTACTTGTCACTTATGATTTCTACGCAGTCTCGCAAAACTAAAAATATCTCTCTACTCCTATGTCGTATCGATGAACGGTTTAATGCGTTTAAAACTAGACTCATAGATATTAAATTTGGTTGGTATATCATCCAATAATTCCACGAATATTGGGAGAAAATCTCAATTATATTTGACCTAATTTTCAGCACATTATGAATGTAATTTGTGAAGACCTTTGCCAACTTTTGTTCCACAACTTGCTTGACTTCAAAATGTAGCACACGAACATCATACGACAAACATAAATCATATCATAACCTCCTTATAATGTAATGAACCATAGTCTCATCCTAAAATACATGTTACAACATTCCAGATGTGTCGACTTTCGATGAAACTTATTTTCTTCAATTAGTTTAGCTTCTAAGACTTCCAACCGTCTTGGTACTTGCAGTCCATGATCTTAAATATTTCTAACCTCCAAGTTAACATGATTAACTTACTTTATGTACTTTCAAATACGATCTCATTTCTGAGCTAATAAATTGACTTACGACGACTCTCACGTACGATATTATGGGGTGTAACATTTCGAAAAGTGGTCCCCACGTTGACTTTCAGTTGACTTTTTCGAAAATGACTTAAATTAAGTCTCTTTCGAATTGTGAATAATTTCTAAAGCTCAAATTCAATTGTTGGTAAATAAATTGCTAGGTTTGGTTGGTTTGGAGAATATTTCGAAAGGAAAGGCCGTGGTCGAGTGATTACTTGAATTGCAAAGCAAGGTAAGTGTCGTGGTTAACCTTGAATTGAGGGAATAGAACACGTGAACTATGTGTTACGTGAATTTCATGTATAGCGGCGTATAGACGAGGTGACGAGTGTATATACATCGTCAAATTGCTTGTTTTCATGTTTTTATGTATTTCACTAATTGCCTTATTTCATGAAATAATTGTTATATTAATTGGTTCTCTTATTTTCATTGCCTATTATTATGCCGTGATTTCATGCCTTAATTGTGACCTTCTTATTGACTTTTGTGTCATAATTACTACTTGACATTTAACATTTCCTCCCTGATTCCACACTTATTTGTTACTTGTCCCCATTTTTTTCCTGCATAAAACATAATTGTTGTATTATAGTTTCATATTAATTGTGGTGTTTATTGAAGTAGTCTCATGTATAAGTGTTGTAAATTGATATTGTGGATCAGGTTGCACGCCACAATAGAATTAATTGAAAGTTGGTATTGTGTGATTGGGTTGCACGCCGCAACAGAATTAATTGAAAGTTTATATTGTGGGATCGGGTTGCACACCGCAACAGAACTAATTGAAGGTTTATATTGTGGGATCGGGTTTATCACGACCCAATTCCATCTTATGCCATGATGGCGCCCAACACCATTGTTACGCAAGCCAACACTGATCAAACAATTAGTTTCCCGTTTAAACAAAAAAACTAAGTGGATAATATTTCCTCATTTGTTAAAGAGATTTAGAAATTTGCGAATCTGACATAATTAAATGGAAGCAAACGAGTACAAAATGGTAATCATGTAAACAAATCCAAAATCATAAGTCTACTAGTGTTTGTGCCAAGACCTGGTGTCACAAGTATGTGGGTAATCTAGTAGAATATACAAAAGGACACTAGCCTACTGCCTGAAATGAAATAGACAGAAAAAAACATAAGGGAGACTCAAGGTGCTACAAAACGGCTCGAAAGGCAGCTCACCGTGAAGTGTCGAGATGGGGATCAAATCTGCGCACCAGACTGGTAACCAGATGCACCTGCCTCAGATCTTGTACAATTAAGTACAGAAGTATAGCGTGAGTACATAAATTATATGTACCCAGTAAGTATCTAGTCTAACCTTGAAGAAGTAGTGACGAGGGGTCGACTCCGACACTTACTAAGGCCAATAACATGATAATATAAAATTCTAATTAAACATGCTATACAACAACAAGACTCAGAACAAGAAATAACTAAACAAGTCTTCAGAAATATTTAAGAGCTTGAATCACTTCTTTCCATTAAAACATATGATCACACAAACAATGAAATTATACCGATTATGAAAGGAACTTCCACTTCTATTATCACACATGAATACCACCGAGGATGTTTGGCTCGATCCAACATAAATGTAAATTGTACACTGCCGAGGGTCTAACGGCGTGAACCATAGATGCATCTATTACCTTGCTCGTGAATCATACATGCGACGCGGTGAAATATAAATTTATAAATAAATCATAACCCTTCCTTGATTCTTTTCAAAATAAAGATAATTCTACTTGAAGCTTTTAAATCCTTAAAAATCCGCAACTCAGTTCCATTTGATACATTCAACAAATATAATCAAATAATGGTGTCCAAAAGCATGGTGTAAACCTAAAACTATACGAAAATAAACATGAATAGTAGCTACGTTCGGACTCTCGTCATTTCGTGCATACGTGGCCCCCACAAATAACAACACATATTAATTAAGTTTGGCTATAGGGGAAGTTCCCTCTTACAGGGTTAGAAAAGATACTTACCTTTTCTCGAAGATTACTTTCCAATTCAAGAATGCGCTCAAACCTCCAATTTGATGCCAAATGACTCGGAACTAGCCAAACATTATAAAATCGATCAATCTATTGCTCAAAAGTTCATATATCTACTATTAAAGTGATTACCCCCTCTAAAATTGCAAGATTCCTAAATTCACTCAGGGCCCGCACGCCCGAATTCCGGAAATATTTGAAGAAAGTTATTACCTATAACCTTAGGAACATAATATATGATTTTCACTAAGTTTCATAATCATTTTCTTCGTAAATTATCATTTTTGATTAAACTCTAGGTTTTTCATCTGAATGTCACGACCCTAAATTTAGGCCAATCGTGATGGTGCCTATCGTGGAACTAGGCCAGCCAAAACTACACTCGAATCATAATAAGCTTCCATTTACATCTTTACTATACTGATTACCCATAAAGGTTTCTTTTCAACATTTATAAGACAGTTAAAGCTATACTGAATATTAAATACAACCCCCGAGAACCCGGAGTCACAGGTCATGAGCATCTACATAAAATATACAACTCAAAAGAAAATAAATTTTATAATAGTAAGTAAGAGAGGGAGCAGGACTGCGGACGCATGCATCTACCTCACAAACCTCCGAGAATCTCTGGAACAGATAGACATCTCACCCTGCCCTAACACCTGGATCTGCACACAAGGTGCAGGGATTAATGTCAGTACACCAACTCAGTAGTAATGAAAATAAATCAGGTCTGAGCAGCAAGAAACACATAAAATCAATGTCATCAATTCACAAGATGCACGACCTTTCTTTTCAATAGTATAACATAGATATATGAAATCATCATGCCTTAAAACCAACTTCAGAAAAATATTTTGAAGAATGTATATTTTCAACAACTTCAAACTGAAAGATTTAGTGTGAAAATGAAATGAATCATATAGAGGCCCCTAAACATATATCATAAGCTTAGAGTGAAAGTAGTAAAATCATAAGTAGCCCCTCGGGCAAAACATGTATCATAATCAGCCCCTCGGGCATGCCTCACAGTCACTCATAATCAGTCACTCAGCACCTCACAATCACTCACCTCGGGGGTGTGTGCAGACTCCGGAGGGGCTCCTTCAGCCCAAGCACTAATATCAATCCACCTTGTGGCGTATCATATCCTCACAATCAGGCCTTCGGCCTCACTCAGCAGAACCACTTAAAAATCCCCTCGGGCAAATCAGTAAAACAGGGTACTCGAACCAAAACATAATTTTTTTAAATCTCAAAGTACTGTAAATCAGGCTGAGTTTTGAAAACAGTAAGCACAATACGGCTAAGTGATATAATCAATACATAGTGAGGAAAACAACAATAAAAAGTCCCCAAGGGGTCTAAACAGATCGGCATAAGGCCCCAAACATGGCTTATAGCCCAAATATTTCAACAATCTTTAGAACATAACTTAACATAAGGTTTTGAGTAAAATATGCAACTCAATAGTTGTCGCGGAGAGGACCTAGTCCAATCCAAAAATCAGTGCGCGCCACATACTCGTCATCCGACATGTGCGCCATTCTAAAATCAGTGAGAAATGTGTAGTCCGGGGTTTCATACCCTCACGACAAGATTTATAACCATTACTTACCTCTACCGGGCCACAACACTAGTCCGCTATGCTCTTGCCTCTCAAATATGCTCCTGATTGCTCCGAATTTAGCCAAAACCAGTTCAACATCATCAATATATACTAAGGGAACACAACTCAATCGAAAACTATCAAATTATACAAGAATCTCGAAATTCGGCCAAACCCAAGCCCTGGGCCCACGCCTCAAAATATGATAAAATTTACATCACAAGAACCATTATCCTCCCACGAGTCCGTACATACCAAGAACATTAAAGTCGGACCACAATTGCCTACTAAAATTGCCAAAGGAAATTCCCAAATCCTTCCTCCCATTTTCCCAACTTTTTCTTACTTAAATCCTTCAATTTACAAGCCTAATCCGAACAAAATAGCATAGAAACGACTTTACTAACCCGGGAACTTACGTCCACTGAAGACCCACGAATTCTCTCTTCAAATTGCCCTCAATTGAGCTCCAACAGCATGCAAAAATGGTCAAATAACTAAAATTTCGCGGAGGCCTCTTTTATACTGTTCTGCCCAGCAACTCCGCACCTGCGGTCCCAGGTGCGCACCTGCGCAATTCCACTAAATGACCAAATTCTCGCACCTGCGACCCTTCTCCGCACTTGCGGCTTTGCAGGTGCGGCCATCTCTTCGCACCTGCGCATGGCCTTTCGCACCACCAACATTGCACCTGCGGCTACCCCTTCCGTAGGTGCGGCCAACACCAGAAACTTACACCAGTAGCCATTTGCTGCAAAATTTTCCAAGTTCAACACTCCGCCAAACATCCGAAATCAATCCCGAGCCCCTCGGGGCCCCTACCAAACATACCAACACACCCCATAGCCTTATTCAAGCTTAGTCGAGCCTTCGAAACACCAAAAACAACATGAAAACACCAAAATTACATCAAATTCAAGCCTATCAAGTTTGAAACTTCCAAATTTCGCCAATGACGCCGAAACCAACCAAAACACCTCCGATTGACCTAAAATTTTGCACACATAGTCAAAATGACATTACGGACTTCCAACTTTCGGAATTCCATTCCGACCCCGATAGCCTATTTTCCACTGCCAACCAGAAATCGCCAAAAACTAACTTTCACCAATTCAAGCCTAATTCTACACTGAACATCAAAACTCCATTCCGAACACACTCCTAAGTCCCAATTCACCTAACGAAACCATCTGAGCCATAAAATCCGCATTCCGAGGTTGTTCACCAATAAGTCAACTCTCAGTTGACTTTCTCAACTATTAGGCTACCTTGAGAGACTAAATGCCTCAATTCTCACCATGACCACTCCAGACCCAAACCAACTGACCCAACACAACAAAAACAGGCTAGCAATATATGAAAAATGAAGAATTGGGGGAAACGGGGCTAAACTCTCGGAAGGACCGGCCGGGTCATTACATCCTCCCCCACTTCAACATACGTTCGTCCTTGAATGTGCCAAGAGTTGTTCTCCAACACCATCAAACTACTACGTAGCTTACCATGCACTTACCCGGGGGTGATCTCACGTTACCCTATCCCATATAGGTTCAATAGCACAATACCGTTGAAATTTCGAAATCTAAATCCGGGCCCATAAGCCTTAGAACCAAATTCCCACTTCTGAAATAATATACAAGTTCATAATTTACATAACTATAAACTGAACAAGTCTGAACATGAACTATAAACTGAACAAGTCTGAACATGCTGAATCAATCCATATATGCACCCCAGATGAAATCACATAATACACCGCATGACTCAAACACTCATAGCGATAACTCTTAATCATAATAACTGCTCAGAACAACCCAATATCGGTACATAACCTCTTATCAAGAACCGTCTCGCTCTAACACTTCCATATACTGTTGATGATGAAAGAAGCACGTAGAACTAACAAGCATTTGTCCGATCAGCCAGACATGAAAGTCCCCCTTCCCAAACCGGAATTATAGCAGATTTCTAAGCCGACTCTCGATATTTATCCTTCCAACTATGTTGTAGAAAATTCTGAAAATGTTCATTCTAGGTCCAATGACCTCTTCTCATCCATCATGACCACCTTGATAACATGACACATCCATACAATTCGAAGCCAAAACCTGTGCAACTTGTGCACATAACAACAACTTCCCAATGTAATCAAATTATATAAAAGATCCACACGAGAGGACTATCCTGCCACTAACAATTACCATCAAAATCAAAAATACATGTATCCAATACCAAAGGTCATACCCCTACATAACTCCGCTACACTGCGCGATCTCATCCAACGCTGGTCCACTTGAAATACTTCAAGACACCTTGCCCAAAATCAATAACCATTTGAAATTCGACATCAAGTAATCAAAGTGCATTGCCATAACCACGGGGGAAACTGGATGATACCATGCCACCCGAAACAGAGGTATATAACCAACACGTCTCAATCCCGCAACACCCAATTACTTACCTTAGTCAAATATAGCTATAACACCCAATTAGAACCGCACGATATGTGCATATAACCAATAATCACCACTCCTCGCAACACCGAAGAGTAACTCATAGATCACTCCAGAACATGAATAAACTCAATCATAATCGAATGGTACCTTCCTCAATAATAGAAATTCGGAGCCAACAATTCCGACCCGGTGCAGAACACACACCCATATTAGCCTACCAATGACCCTAAATTAACTCTGATCACCCACAACAGCTAGATAACTTATCGAGAAGTTCACAATGACGGAATCATGGTACATACTAACATCCGACTAGCTCAGCTCGCATCTTCATAGTTCACTACCACAAAATATCTTGTTTATGAGAACTCTCAGTATCAAAGTCCATGAAACGTACGGATTACCATATCTGATCACAACTCCACCGCTCGAATACATAACATATCCCAAATACTCACTCATTCCACGAGGGATACCCCTATAATTCTTTCATTTACCAAGCAAGTTTGAATACCAACAGTCGATCCAACAATAGGGCATCACGATACCAATGAAGTACCCTTAACTCAAACACATTGCTTTTTCTGAAATATATACCCTCATCAAGTCGCACCAATTAGTGATATCATCTACCTAGTCACCTGAAATTGCCCATGGTGCCTAAGAATTTATGACCTTCCTTCCAGAACCAAATCGTGACCTCACATATGCAAATCTCAACTCTACCCAGCATACCGCACACCCCATACCAATCTAGGAAAAATACGGGAACTCCATGGTCCCTTCCGAGCCACAAGCAACTACGTACCCAACTAGCCAAGAACTCCCATTGGATCCCATTTATAAACAAATTCACTACACGTCATAAGAAAATATGCACCCTTAACCGCGGTAGAAACCATCCGGAGCTATCCGTTATCCCATTTGCGCAACACCAAACCATCACGACTGAATTCTTCTAACTCAACCAAACTACGCAGGCCACCAAAAATCCAAGAGCATTGCTAAGAAAAACCCGAAAAACTCGTCGCCTCATGAACACCCAAGAACTAATCGAATCCCTTACCATGCCGATCCGACCTACTACCAAGTTGCCTTATTTACCCAAGTTCCTTCTGACTTACCTTCAAATTGATACTTCTCCCTGCCGTAATACCGCAATTTTTTAACCCAGAATCACCACACGCGAACCAAGCATAAAACCATACCGTCTAAGGCTAATAAGCCGCTGAATACTTTCTCAAACATACCCAAAAGTACCACATTCGAATTACTTACCCTGAAGAGACTTCCTGCGAATCTAAAGCCATTACCTTCACCTTTATGATACTGATATATAGAACCCGTGATGATGTAGATATGCCACAAGTCCTGACACTCTCTAACGTAGATCTCAATCACACCGACCAATTAGACATAATCGACCTAACCCGTTCGCACACTAACATACTAGGAAAGTAATCCACTCACTTGAAGCCACAAGCAAATTCATACACTGCACATACTACACCTTTTACAACTTCCACTAAATCATTTAATAGAACCCAATTACCCAACAAAGTACATTGCAACCTATATCGAAGAAATTTCCATTACTCGTGACATTCCCAGACCTCACACATGCAGGTCATAACTGATTTACCAATATACCTCAAACTGAAACCAATACCACGCATAGTCATGCAATCAAGTTATCATTAACAGACTCTCCCACTTGGCTCAAAGCCAACGATCGAGACAAACAATAACTCAAAATGGCCATAATAATACCACACATCTAAAAGCTCAAGTCATCTGCAAATCTCGCATTCACCATTGCAATAGTCACGCCAACTTCCACAAGCGATCTAAACTCCAATTACAACATATATCATTTACTGGTGGAAGAGACCTTATTACAGAACTACATAGGGACCATACACCCTGGGACAACCCGCAGGAGATACCCCTGCCCGCTTAGCCTTAACTGTTATCTCTCGATACACTTCTGAAGACCAGAACTATCACTCAATCCCTACACCTTTCTGCATCTGAACACAACCAACACCAACCCTCGAGGCACCACAATACGCGGTAAAAAAAACTGAACCTTATGGAAGAACTAACATTGGAGCGGTGGTCACAGAAATCTCGAGCTTCTACAAGCTCTACCCACACATGTCTGACCATATGGATACCCTCACTGGACACCACGTGTCCCATGAATGCTACTGAACCGAGCAAAAATTCACACTCGGAGAATTGGCATAGAGCCTTTCCTCCCTGAATCCTTATAATTCCATCATCATATACCGAGTATGCTACCCCTGGCTACGCGAATATGCCAGGACGCCATCAATGAATACAATAACAAGGAGTGCTAATACGGATGGAATACACTGTTAATCAAATACATGAACATTACTAGGGAAAATGATCAGCTCAAAAGACATCACCAGGAATTCATAACCCAACAGAAAAATCCGCTTCACTCCACAACTACACAACATGAGAGGTTTTCCAACATACTCACAACTCAAGGCCATATACCAAATCAAGATAGAAATCAAACACTCGATAAATCTTACCGCATTTCCAGCCAATCTTTTTGAAATAATTCACAGTCTGAACACATCTAACCATCAAATCACACCCACCACATAGGCATCTAGTCACCAATTCTTATCAATAAGAACACAAACGGTCATACAAGTCCCCAATTACATGTGCCCACAAAGTGAAAATCTCAGCAATCAAGCCACGGAATGAATCCGGCCTCAAGTCGTCTAGACTGGCCCATTACCAATATGCCAAAATCACATCTCATCCATGGAAGCCACAAGTTGTCGATGTACAGCCGATACCAAGCGCTCTCGTGCGTGTTCGAATAAATGGAAGGAATTCAAGAGTTACGCTCTTGGCTAAATACAATGGATTCGCAAGACAAGAATTTAAGAATGTGAGCTTTTTCCTAAGGGTTCCACAGCCTCTCGAAGATAAGTACAGACGTCTCCGTACGATCCGCAAGACTCTACTAAACATGCTCATGACCGGTGAGTCCTATGTAACCTAGCACTCTGATACCAAACTGTCACGACCCCAAATCTAGGCCAGTCGTGATGGAGCCTATTGTGGAACTAGGCCAGCCAAAACTACACTCGAATCATAATAAGCTTCCATTTACATCATTACTATACTGATTACCCATAAAGGTTTCCTTTAAACATTTATAAGACAGTTAAAGCTATACTGAATATTAAATACAACCCTCGAGAACCCCGAGTCATCGGTCATGAGCATCAACATAAAATATACAACTCAAAAGAAAATAAATTCTGTAATAGTAAGCAGGATAGGGAGCAGGACTGCGAACGCATGCAGCTACCTCGCAAACCTCCGAGAATCTCTAGAATAGATAGACAGGTCACCCTGCCCTAACACCTGGATCTGCACACAAGGTGCAGGGAGTAATGTGAGTACACCAACTCAGTAGTAATGAAAATAAATCAGGTCTGAGCATCAAGAAACACATAAAATCAATGTCATCAATTCACAAGATGCACAGCCTTTCTTTCCAACAGAATAACATAGATATATGAAATCATCATGCCTTAAAACCAACTTCAGAAAAATCCTTCGAAGAATGTATATTTTCAACAACTTCAAACCGAAAGATTTAGTATAAAAATGAAATGAATCATATAGAGGCCCCTCGGGCAAAACATATTTCATAAGCTCAGAGTGAAAGTAGTAAAATCATAAGTAGCCCCTCGGGAAAATCATGTACCATAATCAGCCCCTCGGGCATGCCTCACAGTCACTCATAATCAGTCACTCAGCACCTCACAGTCACTCATGCCTCCCAATCAATCGTCACTCGACACTAGGCACTCGGCACTCGGTGCGCTCGCTGGGGATGTGTGCAGACTCCAGAGGGGCTCCTTCAGTCCTAGCGCTAATATCAAGCCACCTTGTGGCGTATCATATCCTCACAATCAGGCCCTCGACCTCACTCAGTAGAACCACTCAAAAAGCCCCTCGGGCAAATCAGTAAAATAGGGTACTCGACCCAAAACATCATTTTTTAAATCTTAAAGTACTATAAATCAGGCTGAGTTTCGAAAACAGTAAGCACAATGCGGCTGAGTGAAATCATCAATACATAGTGAGGAAAACAGCAGTAAAAAGCCCCAAGAGATCTAAACAGATCGGCACAAGGCCCCAAACACGGCTTATAGCCTAAATATTTCAACAATATTTAGAACATAATTTAACATAAGGTTTTGAGTAAAATATGCAACTCAATAGTTGCCGCGGAGAGAACCTAGTCCAATCCAAAAATCAGTGTGCGCCACATACTCGTCATCCGACATGTGCGCCATTCTAAAATCAGTGAGAAATATGTAGTCCGGGGTTTCATACCCTCAGGACAAGATTTATAACCATTACTTACCTCTACCTAACCACAACACTAGTCCGCTATGCTCTTGCCCCTCAAATTGGCTCTCGATTGCTCCGAATCTAGCCAAAACTAATTCAACATAATCAATATATACAAAGGAACATAACTCAATCGAAAACTATCAAATTATACAAGAATCTCGAAATTCGGCTAAACCCGAGCCCCGGGCCCACGCCTCAGAATCCGATAAACTTTACATCACAAGAACCCTTATCCTCCCACGAGTCCGTACATACCAAGAACATCAATGTCGGACCACAATTGCCTACTAAAATTGCCAAAAGAAATTCCCAAATCTTTCCTCCCATTTTCCCAACCTTTTCTTAATTAAATCCTTCAATTTACAAGCCTAATCCGAACAAAATATCATGGAAACGACTTTAATGAAATAACTAAAATTTTGCGGAGGCCTCTTTTATATTGTTCTGCCCAGCAATTACGCACCTGCGGACAATTAATCACACCTGCGGATCCGCACCTGCGGTCCCAGGTGCACACCTGCACAATTCTACTAACAGACCAAATTCTCGCACCTGCGGCTTCACAGGTGCGACCATGTCTTCGCACCTGCGACTTCGCAGGTGCGACCATCTCTTAGCACCGGGGGACTCCTCCTGCCTAGACTACCTTCGCACCTGCGCATGGCCTTTCACACCAGCGACATCGCACCTGCGGCCACCCTTCCGCAGGTGCGGCCAGCACAAGAAACTTACACCAGCAGCCATTTGCTCCAAATTTTCCAAATTCAACACTCTGCCAACCATCCAAAATCAATCCCGAGCCCCTCGGGGCCCCTACCAAACATACCAACACACCCC
>ML401924.1:0-13253 GCA_005239525.1 Nicotiana knightiana
GTACTCAGGAGAGTGGTATTGTTCTTTATGGGTAGAAAATTGTGACTCGTGAGGTTTCCTCTGTACCACCGTCGGCTGTGGGACAGTGAAGACAGGCATAACAACAGTGGTTGTCTGATTGATTGTCAATGGCAAATTTTGAGAGCATGCAACCAGAGTTCCAGTTGTGGTCGTACAGCTAGGATAAAGACTGGACCCGGGTGGATAGGATTGATCAGACAATGATACTGGAATGGTAGTTGTCGAGATGGGTGTGAATTCTGGGAAACCCTGAACAGAGAAAGGTGGCCCTTGGCCATTGGCCCATGCTTGACACATTTCAGTCATTTTCTGTTTCAGTACTCTGTTTTCTTCAACCACAGTAGACTCTTGTTGAACCTTCTGACCCTGAGTCTCCTGAGCACTCATAACAGCTTCGATGTCAGTTGTCATTTTTCCCTTGGATTTTGCGTTGTCAGCTTACCACAAACCGACCACCTCAAACTTTCTTCACAATTCAAAACAAAGGACACGTTAGAATGGACTCAGTCGGTCCTTATTATCATTTTTTTTCACCTTTTTTTTTCTTTCTTTTTTTTCAAAATCATTCGATCGAACCTGATGTGGGTTGCCTACGTATCATGACGCCGCATGAATCAGATCTTGCGTAGTTCGGGAAGATCAGGAATAAATGAAATGAACTAACTCTTTTTTTTAATTTTGAATTTTGTTTTTGTTTTTAATTTTCGAAAGGAAGACTTATAAAGAAGAGAGAAAATATTTTTTGATATCAATTTTCTTTTTTCTTTTCTTTAAATTCTTTTTTTTCGGTGAATTTCGAAAGAAAAACTTCTAAAGAAGAAAGAAAAATATTATTGGATTTTTTTACTTTTATTTTGAATTTATGAAAGAAATACTTCTAAAGAAAAAGAAAATATTTTTGAAGCTTGAATTTTCTTTTCGATTTTCGAAAGAAGAATGAAAATATTTTTGGATTTTTGATTTTATCTTTTTTTTTTATTTTTTTTTTTTTTAAAAGAAAGACTTCTAAAGAAGAAAGAAATATTTTTTTTTGGATTTTTGATTTTATTTGTCTCTTTTTTTTTCTAATGAAAGACTCCTACAAATAAAATATTTTTTTGTATAAAAAAAATTCTTTGTTTTTATTTTTCGGGATTTTCTAAAACAAAGACTCCTAAAAAGGAACTAAAGAAAAATATTTTTGAATTTTTTTTTTAAAAAAAAAAAAGGATCGAAGAGAGACTTTTCTAACGAAGAAAGGAAAGGAAAATATTTTAGGATTTTTTTTTTAAATTGAGGAAAATGAAAAGGTAAAAAAATATTTTTTGGGGATTTTTTTTTTTAAAAAAAAATTGGGGAATCAAAGAATGACTTTTCTAAAGAAGGAACGAAAGGAAAATATTTTTGGATTTTTTTTTTTTGAAATTGAGGAAAATAAAAAGGTAGAAAAAAAATTTTTGGGGATTTTTTTTTTAAAAAAAATTGGGGGCCGGAACCGATGAGGTTTGCCTACGTATCTCACATCCGGTGAGAATCAGACCCGCGTAGTTCTGCCAGTTTTGACGGAACCGGGGGATATGACTTCTGAGTACATTTATTTATTTATTTTATTTTTATTTTTATTTTTTTACAGAGTTTCGAGGCATTTTTAAATATTGGGACTTTCAAAAATCGGGTAAGTTTTCTATCCTACCTCACTCTTGGTTTTTCTGTTATTTATTTTCCTTTAACCGGCCGACAAACAAGTCGAAACAAAATAAAGTACACATAGCCAGGTAGGATGCATCAGGATGATCTTTTATTTTGGGTTCACCTGTCCTAGACGGACCCAACCCCTGTGTTGGGTCCCCTAAGTCAAATGCACATGATGCAAATAAACGTTCCTACTAGGGATCCGGCATGAGGTTTTGTTATTCTAGGTTTAAACCTGGGGTTTTGTTCTAGACCAGGCTTACCCGAGCGGACAACTCGAGCCGAGGTCGAGGCAGCGTACCGGGAATACAGAAGCTTCGCCGGCTTTGTAACTTATCCGTACCTCGTTTTAAAATTTGGATACGACTCTAACAGAAAAGAAGTCACACGAAGTGCACACTTCCCAGATGATTTAGAAGACTCAGAGAGAAGAGGGTTACGGCACAATTTATATACAGTTCAGATAATATCAAAGCGGTAAAAAGCGGCATTTAGCACATAAGGTTCAAACATGTAAAATCAGATAATAAAGCCAAATATAGCAGTTATTCTAAGCTCGAATTCTGAACCCTGCGGAACCAGAGATTCTGGGTTCGATCCCCAGCGGAGTCGTCAGAGGTGTCACACCTCCTTTTTCCACTACCCCCGGATTAATAAAGGGTAGAGAGGGAGTTTTTCCAGTTAAAGTGACATTATTCGGATTTGGGATTTATTTTAGTTTCAGAGTCGCCACCCGAATTTTAGACGATGCTCTGGGACACCGTGTTATTTTAAAATCCCAAACCGAGGAAATTTAGACTCTGTTTTAATTTGTCTGCGACCAGAAATCCGAGTAAGGAATTCTGTTAACCCGGGAGAAGGTGTTAGGCATTCCCGAGTTCCGTGGTTCTAGCACGGTCGCTTAACTATTAATATTTGGCCTAAATTATCTGATTATTTACATATTTTTAAACCTATTGTGCATTTTAGCCTTTTTCACTTTTTAGCCGCTTTTAATATTTATGGAATTATTTTAATACAAGTCACGATGACGTGCACTTGTTTTTTTTTGGACACATTGTAAATGCGCCACATGAAATGCACCCGCAATTTACAACATGTTGATTTTTTATTATTGTTTTGAGTTAGAGTCGGGGACATGAGTTGCCACACCCGAGTGTAGATTATATAGTCATGACTATGGTCATGACGATTAAATATGCCTATTTGAGGCGATATTCAATTATTCTCTAAGTTTTGGGATTTTTTATCTAAAAGAGGTATTTTTAGCTTATGGGATATGTATATAAATAATTTTTGATATTTATGGATTTATCTTGGGACAAGTCACGATGGCGTGCACTTTTTGTTTTTGGACACACGGCAACCGCGTCACATGAAATGCACCCGCGATTCATTACATGTGATTCTATTATGGTTCGAAATTATAAGGTCGAGTCACGTGAAATGCTCACTCGAATGGGATTTATGTATCGCGACCACGACACGGGAACCGTAGTCATGGCCACAATGATTTATTTAATTAACGCGCCTAAAGCACACTAACGATTTGAAAAATTAATGTGATAGATTCGATTTTTGTTCTTTGTTGTTCGCCCCCACGTTCAAACAGTGCAATATTCTTGATACTTGCAAAATCAGTTTGAATTCGAAAAATGAAGATAAAGAAAGGTTTCTTGAATCCATTGATGCACGGGGTTTAAAGTCACTTTGAAGATCCAAAAGAAATAGTATCTTAAATCGTGGGAATAGCTATACAAGAACTTTTCGTCCATAGCAACTTTTATCGAGAAGCAGTACAAGTGTTCTACTCCAAATTAAGCCACACAACCTATTTTGATTTTTGCATTCCCTAATTCTAAACAAAATTTAATTATGATAAATTAAATTCGCTCAACTAATCTAGCATGTTGATCAACAAACGAATGCAATCTGAAAAACCATAATTGCTACTACTAGAAATCTAACAGGACAACTAAAAACCAGTATAGCATCACAAGAAATCTAAAACTAAGAACAACATAAACATAAAACAGTGAACAAGCAATATGGAGGTCAAGCACATTAAACAAGAATAAATATATGCACAAATTGAAGATTTAGAGTAGAAATAGACCTTGAGTGAAGCAATTTTAGATTTGTAATTATATGAAGAACCCCGTACAAACAAATTCAACACCGACAAATCCGCCGGAAATTTGGACTACAAATCAGAATCATCGATCATCTTTTAAACCGGAACCTCGAACCAGAACTCACCCAATTGACCAGAAAAAACCTCAAGTCCAACTCGGAAAGCTCAAACAAATTCTATCCTCATGCCTTAATGGAAGCTGATACGCTGAAATAACACGGAATGAAGTCGACAGAGCGCGGCAAAGCAGCAGTTCAGCAGCAAAGAAACAACAACTCCAACAGACAGCGAATGATCTGGTAAGCCCATGGAGGACAGCTAGTCACCGAAAACAGGAGGGTTTGCTGGAAAATTTCTCCGGCTAGATCAACAACGGTAGCGAGCTACGGAGACAAAGACCTGGTAACAGAGCATTAGCTCGTAGCACAGGGATCGTCGAGAAGCTGACATGGACAAACGAGGGTGGAGTTTTTTGGTCCAAATCTACCGTTTCTTGGCCAGTTCCGATTTCTCACTTTTAGACAAATCTGAAGTTTATTAGAAACTTAGTAGTGAAAAATAACAAGGCGATGAACCAGATGACGGAGTATATCCTATTTTCGGACAGATTCTAGTCTCGACAACCTACTCCGTCCTCCGTCCATTTGTTGTCAATGGTGAACGAGGAATCCGGCCAGCAATGGTCGCTGGCGAGGGAAGCCAAATGGAGGCGGCAATTGGAGTAAAAACGAGAGTGGGCTACTGTTGTTTTTCAAAGAAAGAGATGAGCAAGGAAAAAGGGGTGGTGGCTTTCTGGTTGAAGAAGATGACTTCAAAGAAAAGGGGGGTGTTGTAAAGCTGTCGTCTCCTTCTTTTAGATTGGGGGGGNTAGGTCTTAGGTCTAGGTTTCATCATTTTTTTAATAGGTGAGGGGAAACGGGTATTGGGCCGGACCGGGTCGGGCAGGTGGGGTTTTGGGTTAGGGCGAATTAGGAGGAAATTGGGCCATGAAAATTGGCCCAGTTCGGATTTAGCCTTAACAGTCTTCTCTTCTTTTATGCATTTTGTAGAATTAGCCACTTTAGACTCAAATTTAATTTAAATCTATTTCTTGGCTAGCCTATGTATTTATTTTATCTAATGATGGACCCGTGAAATTAATTCATTCATTAACCTACGAATGCAATTTTGATTTTTTAGAAGATGCATTTAATAATGTAACTAAATCCTAAAAATGCAGTTTAAACCTAAAATGGCACGAAATAAAAAATGTGATAACTTTTTTTTATGATTTTTTCTATAATTTTAAAGTAGTAAACATGCATGAAATGCAACTAAATAAAGAAAAGTTCCTAAAATTTATTTAAATTATTTTTGTATTATTTTTTAGGAGTAATTTCCATGCGGGGCAAAAATTGGGTGTTCACAGATCTGATTTCTCTTCTAATCTTGGGTCTATTTTTGTTGAAGACGAGCCAGTCCGGCAGGAAGGGGGGAACGATCCTTAAGGGGTCTAGGGGGTTCTCTTTCAGGTTTTCAATGAAGGTGAGGTCTGAGAGGTGAAGAGGAAGAAGAGGAAAAGAAAGGGGTTGGGGGTGCGCCATTTTTCAATGGGAGGGGAGGATCTGATGATCTTTTCTTAGGTCTTCTCCCTAGGGTTAAGGTGAAGGGGTTTATAATGAAGGGGGAAGGGATTGGGCCAGGTTTGAGAGTGGGCTGGTAAGGGAGATGGGTTAGGAAAATTTTGGGCCATGAAAAATTGGCCCATCCGATTTTAAGAAAACAAGCTGCCATTTTCTTTCAATAAATCAAATCAATTTATTTTCAAACATGGTCATTCAAATTTCCTAAATCAAACTTACTTTGCAAAACTGAACTACTTACTTTTTTCTAACGATTAACTACATTAATTTAACTAAAAATTCATATGAAATTACTAAAGTATTTTTGTTGTAATTTTAATGTATTAATTCTACGACTTGATAAGTAATTAATTCCTAAGAATGCAAATTAAACCTAAGATGGCATGATATGAAAATGTGACGACTTTTTTATGATTTTTCTATAATTTAAAATATTAAACATGCATAACATGCAACTAAATATGAAAAGTTCCTAAAATTCATTAAAAGTTATTTTTGATTATTCTTTTAGGAGTAATTTCCATACGGGGCAAAAATTGGATGTTCACACCACTCATGCTAGAATCAAACAATTGCATAAGTGTTGCATAAATGGAAAATACTAGAATAAGATGAAGAAAATTGATAATCCTTTGCTTCCTCAATGATCTTGTGTGTATCTTCTCTCCAAAAATGGAATCATCCCCTCAAAGTTGTGTTTTTGGGTCTATTTATATGTTTGGGACAAACCCTAAACGTGTAGGAGACTTCTATTCAAACCGGGAAACACTTAAAACTTCCAAAACTCATAATTGACGGGACCAGGGACCCCAGGCGTTAAGTCCCAAACGCCCAGCTATAGCCTGGGCAGGCTTGGCGTTTGGGCTCTAATGCCCAGCTATAGCCTGGGAACGCCTGTCTTTAAGCCCCAAACGCCTGCCTATAGCCCGGTATGACCAGGCTTTAAGCCCCAAACGCCCGGCTATAGCCCGGGTCACTCTTTTTCGACTCGTGAGCGTATTTTTGACGTTTATGCACCCATTTAGCTCGGCTTCCATCTCCAATTCACCTACACATGAAATAGACTCCATTATGCACATATGACGTATATTTTTATCACAAACGCACATAAAATGTAAGGTACATAATGCTTAAAACCATGAATTCTAGCCACGCATCAATCACATTCGAGTTTGTAGTTTGTTGGCACATTGTGGCATCATATGGGACTAGTGGCAGTGCCTAAGGTGGCTTATTGTCTAAGCAACTTGTATGGGGTGAGACGAGATTATGGGACCTGGGATCAGTGCGATAGGATTTATATGCAGCATATTTGTGAGCAAATATCGTTATTTGGTTCATAATGAGGTAATGGTCCTTATCATAAGGAGAGGCTCAATGATTTGTTGACTCAGCAGTTGGTTATGAATTTCTACACTTCTCTTCCGTTGTGTCTATGTTTCAAGAGTTGGAACATGATTTATATGTGTCATGGGGTGTGCTGAAGGCATCAGATTCGTGGAAGTTGTGGCTATTGGTGTAATAGGGTGTTATTATGGTTAGGTGAATTATACAATGCATGGTGTGGATTCAGAACAGGTATACAATCATGTATTGGTACATCGGGTGGTGATGGGTACGGTGTTTGTATGTTGGAAACAGAACTGGTAGAGGATTTCAGATGTTGGAATTTGGATCTAAGACTTATTTGACTAAATGAAAGGGAGAAATTGCTGGTTTGCTTGAGCTGATGTGCTCAACTGGGTTGTGGTAGCACCGGTAGGTGCACGAGGTGTTAACCAGTGATTTTGGACAAATCCGGAGCAGTTTTTAGCACGTTCGAGGACAAACATATGTTTGAGTGGGAGAGAATGTAACGATCCGACCGGTCGTTTTTTAGCTCTAGCACGTCATTCGGCAGTTTGAGGCCTTGGGCAGCTTCACTTCAGGTATTATGACTTGTACGCGTGGTCGGAATTGAATTTTGGGAAGTTCGGAATTGATTTGGAAAGAGAAATTCTAATTCCGGAAGCCTTAAGTTGGTGGAATTGACTAAAGTGTGATTTTTGAATAAATGACATCGGAATCGAGATATGAAGGTTCTAACAAGTTCTTATGATGATTTTTGACTTGGGCGTATGTCCGGATCGGGTTTTGGATAACCCGAGAGAGTTTCGGTGCCTATTGTGGAAGTTGGAATTTTGGAAGAATTTCATAAGTTGGGTTGAAGTGAATTTGAATGTTATCGATGTCCGTTTGGTATTCCGAGTCGGGATATAGCTCTGTATGATGATTCTAGTATTAGGAGCGCGCACGGAAGTGGATTTGGAGGTTCGTAGGTCATTTCGGGATCATTTGGCGGAAGTTAGAAATTTGAAGGTTTTTGAGAAGTTTGACCGGGAGTGAACTTTTGATATCAGGGTCGGATTCCGATTACGGGAGTTGGAGTAGGTCTGTTACGTTGAATGTGACTTGTGTGCAAAATTTGAGGTCAAACGGACGTGATTTGATGGGTTTCGGCATCGAATGTAGAAGTTTGAAGTTCTAAAGTTCATTAAGCTTGAATTGGGGAACGATTCATGATTTTGATGTTGTTGATGTGATCTGAGGCCTCGAAAAAGTTTGTGTTATGTTTTTAGACTTGTGTGGGTGTTTGGTTTGGAGCCCTGAGAGCTCGGGGGAGTTTCAGAGTAGCTTCAGAGTGTTTTGTGAAGAAGTTGGATTGCTAGTTCTGATGTGATCGCATTTGCGAAGAAGTGTTCGCATTTGCGAAGCTCGGCTGCTGAGGGAACGGATCGCATTTGTGAAGCCATGATCGCTTTTGCGAAGCCTGGAGAGTTCACATTTGCATACTCTGTATCGCATTTGCGATGGAGGCCAGATCTATCAGGGGTCGCACTTGCGATGTTTTCGTCGCATTTGCCAACCCCCTGTCACAAATGCAACATCTGCGACTGGAGCCCTGGGCTTTTTATTCCGAGACTTAGCTCATTTCCCTCATTTTCCACTTGGACCTAGGCGATTTTGAGAGCATTTTGACAGGGGTTCCATCATCATCAAGAGATAAGTTATTTCTTCTAGTTGTGAGTTAAATACAAGGTTTACATATAGATTTAGACATGAAAATTTGTAAAAATTTGGGGCTTTGAAGAAAAACCTAAAAATTGATATTTTTTAATTTTGACCATGAAATTGAACATGGAATTTGGAATAATAATATATTTGAGTTCGTGAGGTTATGGGTAAATTTTATCTTCGAAAATTTTCGGAATTCGGGCATGTGGGCCTGAAGGTGATTTTTATCGACTTTTCGAGCGGAGTTAGGAATTGTTATAAATTGGATTATAATGAGTATTATAGTGTATATTTATGGATTTGCACGTTTATTGACTAGTTTTGGAACATTGGACATCGGTTCGAGTTGTGAGAAGGGCTTGGAAGTCGGTGATGGAACTTCAGATGGAGGTAAATCTTCTTTCTAACCTTGTACGAGGGAATTAACCCCATAGGTGAAATAATTCAATATATGCTTCTATTTGTTGGGGGACTACGTACGCACGAGGTGACGAGAGTCCGTGCGTAGCTACTATTATGCTTAAGTACGGGTAGTCTAGGACCGAAATCATGCTATACTTGTGATATTTGCAACCTTATTGTTAATTTAAATTGCTTAAATCATATGGAACTTGGAAAAGGAATCTTTAAAAGGTTAAAATTCGTTTTCTTGACTGTTACATGAAAACTTGGCATTTTCTTAGATAGTTGGTCCTTAATGAATTCTTGATTTGATTGTTTAAATGTATTTTTCTTTCGTGAATCGGGTCGAACGCCTTGACAGATTAAATAGATGCATCAATGGTTCGCGTCATTTGACCCTCGCCAGTGCACAATTTATATTTATATGTTGGAACGGGCCGTACGACCTCGGCATGATTGAAATGGTTGCTTGGAATTCATAATAACTGATATTGCCTCTTTGGCCTGAGTTATAAATTGTTAAATGATGTAATATAAATTTGCAAATTTCTCATTTATAAAGGAACCATTACTTCC
This sequence comes from Nicotiana knightiana, assembly GCA_005239525.1. Lineage (NCBI taxonomy): Eukaryota > Viridiplantae > Streptophyta > Magnoliopsida > Solanales > Solanaceae > Nicotiana > Nicotiana knightiana. The sequence goes on from ML401924.1 coordinate 9,481, forward strand.
TTCATGATATTGAGCTTACGTCCATCCTATATAATCCATGCTTAATAATATCACTGGTATTTATGTATAGCCCATAGTAAGTGTCGCAGCCGACCCCTCGCCACGACCTCTTTGAGGTTAGACGGAATACTTACTGGGTACGCATTGATTTACGCACTCCTTATCATGACCCGCAGCCAGCAAAGTCTCTTTCAGAGTATTTATTCTTTCTTTCTTGTCCAAATTTGTATTTCGGACAGACTTTACATTTTATTTTATTTCCTAGTTGATGCTCATGCACTTGTGACACCGGATTTTGGGGAAATTAAGGGTTGCACTGTATTGAGATTGTTGTAAAATATTATTCTTTACTCTGTAAATTTAATCTTTTACTGTTTCATCAAGGAAAAATTGATATTTCTAAAATATTAAGATGAGAACAAAATTTAGTATTTATTTTTGGCTTGCCTGACAGTGGTGTCCGGCGCCATCACGACCTTTAATAGATTTTGGGTCGTGAGTCGTGACACACTTTATATGCTTGGTGGGTCTAATAAGACGGTGAGTGTAGTCTCAACCCGACGAGGCCCGTAATGGGGCTCATCCGGATTTCATTAATTACAGCTAGATCCCGTCTCTAGCCCTTTTATTAACACATAGTCAGAGTTGTTTCATAACTTGTGTTGTGTGTGGTAGTTGTTCCATTGATGCCCCATATTAGAGAAAGTGTAATAGAGAGGAAGATCTAGTCTTTCGTCAATCCGCAATAATGCTCAAATAGTTACGCACATGTTCTTGCTAATCTTGATTTATTTTGTGTCTTAATATCATGCTTGATCTTGATTTTATTGTCGTTCCGACACTAACGCAACCACCAGTTGCTGCTACTCCAACCTGGCCACCTCCCTCACCCACACCCATCTGCAGATCTTTCCACATCCATTTTTTTTCTCAACGGCTCTGACGAAGTTGTTGACTATGATTTTGTAGGAAATATTGGGTCCACCCATAAGGGGTGCTCTAAGGCCCAATAGGGTTATTAGTTAATCCTAAATATTCCCTATATAAGTACACTTAGTGTGTACATTAAAAATAAGCTTAGCAGCATTTTTCTACGCCTTTCTTCCTCTCTTAATTGAACTAGGTTTAGACTGTGGAATTTGGGGTTGATCCAACACACCGTGACAACCACCGCCGACCAGTAATTCTAGTCGCGGTTCATCCGTTTTCGCTTCCGCTTCACGAAGAACAAGTAAGTTCTCGGTTTACGTTTTATACGCTATCTAATGTGTTTAGAATAACATATTCCTTCATTGGTATCAGAGCCATAGGCTGGTTTTCTGGTTCGGGAATGTAATAATACTGTTCTAATCTTTTTGTAGATTTAGAACTATGTGTTTATCCGTATTGAAATTTAAGTGCAATTGATTAAGGTTATTCAGTTAATCCCATTAATTTTTCTGTCTTCTTCCGATTTTGAAATGAGTTTCAAAAATAGAATAAAAGAAAGTAGAAGAAACAGAGAGGCTAGTGATTAAACAGTAACAAATTTTTTTCTATACTTGTCATCGTCAAAACTGAATTTGTTATTGATTTGCCCCAAAAATTCCTTTATGGAAAACTTTCAAATATCACAATTAAAAAAAATCAGTTTTCTGAATTCAGTTCTTTCATAAAAGACAAATAAAGATTTTATTATCAAGTTTGCCTAAGGTCCGCCTGACTTCTACTGCCAACCACCGTCGGAACTCCGGCGACTAGCAGTCTTAAGCCGCAACGAAGAGTATGAGAGGTCATGATTTTTCTTTTCTCTGAAAATTAAGAAGGTTGAAGCTTGGTGCTTCAATGGTGGTTGGCGGCCAAAAGACCAGAAGAAGAGAGGAAACAATGGCCTCCTTCTCTTTTGAAAGAAGCGGTTGTGAAAGAAAATAAAAGAAGAAGACTAGGGTTTTCTCCTATTAATTTGATTTACTAATTTAAAAAAAAAAAAAAAAAAAAAAAAAAAAAAAGGATCAGTCCTTTTTTTGGGTTTTGCTCCAGATCACAGATGGAGCTTGATGCTCCATAACCATGGCAGAAAACGATTTAAAAAAAAAAGAAAAGGAAAAAGGAAACGAAACTGAAGAAGAAGTCTTCATGTGCGCCGGCAGAGAGAAAAAGAAAAGAAAAGAAGAAGACTAGGGTTTTCTCCTATTAATTTGATTTACTAATTTAAAAAAAAAAAAGGATTTGGAGATTAGTACTCCATGACTGCCGGCGAGAAAGAAGGAAGGAAGAAGAGAAACATGTTTTCCTTTTCTAAAACCTATAAATGCTTTAATTATTTTAGTGTTTAAAATAATAAATATTTCTTTTAAAAAGAAAAATGCTCAAAATTGCTGGCAGCACTAGAGAATTGGGCTAAAGACCCAATTTCATTTTGCTTTATTAAGTTACATGTCTTGGGCTAAAGGCCCACCACAAATCAAAAGCAATCTATAATTTCTTAAGTAAGAAGACTTGAGAATTTGGGCTTATAGCCCATTTTAGAAGTTGTCATTTATTTTAGGCTAATGGCCTAATTAAAATTTAAATTAAATTATGTTATTTTTTTATTTTCGAAAATTAGTCATATGGACTTAATTTTCAGAAAATAAATTTAGAATTTATATTCTTTTAATAAATAAAAAATTAGAATTATTTTACTATCCCAATTTCTTGAAATGTTAATTAGTTTAACATTAAATATGTTTGTTAATTTATTTAACATGCTTTAAAATGTTAATTTGTTTAAAATTATATTTATTTGTTAATTTGTTTAACATGCTTGGAATGTTAATTATTTTTAACATTACTTTTGTTAATTAGTCAAACACATGCTTTATGTTAATTTGTTGAGCATGATATAAATATTAATTAGTTTAATATAAGAAATACTTGTTAATTTGTTTAACATGTTTAATATGTTAATTAGTTTAACATTAAAATAAATTTTGTGTGAATTTGAATAGCATGTAATAAATGTTAATTTGTTTGACATTAATTTTATTTACATGCTAATATAAGTTATTTGTTAACTTATGATCCACATGGGATTGTAAAATCATGATTAGATAATTATGTTGTCTTAAACATGATTAAGACGCTTAGCTAGATAATTGAATAGGTTAATTTTCATGATATTTTAATTCTTGGACGATGATTGGGAACATAGTGAACTTTCGACTCCATAATTAATATATGTATTTATTAACTTAATCAATTGATGCTTAGTGTCATAATATGTATGTATGTAGAACATCGTGCCTTGCGTTATTTTTTTCATGATCCTCATATTATTCTTTTTATTTTGTTAAAGAACAAAATGACTACTGCTTCGAAAAACATTGTTGCTGAGCTTAACAAAGGGTTGAAACTCAATGGTGACAACTATGAAACCTGGAGCTTGAAAGTCCAGTATGTGCTAGAGGAGCAAGAGGCTCTGGAGGCCATTAACAATGTCATGAATGAGCCTGAGGAAGGCAACACTGCTCAGCATAGGCGTGAGCGTGAAGCCTATGACAGTTGGAAGAAAAAGAACTCCATTGCTCGCATTACGTTGTTGAGCACCTTAGATGATGATATTCTAAGGGAGTTTAAGGATCACCAAAGAGCTATGGATCTTTGGAATGCTTTGAGGAAAAGGTTTGGTACCTGTTCCACTACAAAGTTGCGATCCTTAACGATCAAATTTGACTCATATAAGAAACGCCCAGAACATTCAATGAAAACACATCTGAGGCAAATGACAAATATGATCGGGGAGTTGAAAGATG